>CAUYRH010039351.1:0-55323 GCA_963574655.1 Perodicticus potto
TTTTTTTTTTTCCAGTGGTAAGACAGAATTTATTTACAGAAAACACTAAAGCTCCTGGTGGAAAGAGAGAACTCAAGTGGGGAGAGAAAAGCTCTCTCCATTTCTCTCCCGATCTTTCCCGTCTCCCCCTTTAGGCTTTTAGTCTGGGGTATATGTAGGCGTATGGGTTCCTTGGCCAGGAAACGAATGAACGTAGTCCCTTCCGCAGGGGGCAAGGTGAATGAATGTATCAATGAATGGACACAGTCCTTTCTGCTGGGGCAAAGTGAATGAATGTATCAATGAATGGACACAGTCCATTCATGGAATTGAGGCCTAGGAAACTCACATGAAATTGATCTAGGTGTAGGAAATGGGGGTTCCACATTTAGTCCTAAGTATAAAGTGAAGGCACAGGTGTCTCCTTGGCAGCTGTCCGGCCTTTTTGGCTATTGGAGCCTCCGGTGGGTACATTTTCTTTATCAAGATTTCACTGGCACATTGCAAGACTCAGAGTCAAAAAATAATCAAGTCCATTATTAATTTTTAGTCTCACACAAGTGGCATCAACCTGCTGCAGCTGACTTTGCCCTCCAAGGGTGGGGGGCAGGTTCTCAGCTGCCTCCCTGCAGGACCGCCGTGTACTTAGTGAAATGACCTGGCTGCTCTCTCTGCACTTGTCTCATCCGACACACCAGAACCAGCGTCCCCACCACAGAGCACTGTGCCCACACACTCAGCTCCCGCTCTCTCAGCCGCTCTAGGCACAGTGACAAGACCCATGAGGGACAGGACAGATGCTGCTCTGTGATTGCACCATCTGGAAGTAAGGGCTTCAGGTTATCCATAAACCAACCCCTTCCCATAATGTCTCCTAGAGAAACCTTTCCAGCATTCCCATAAGAATGGATGTTTTCCTCCTTTACACTCACTAACCCTTTGTAACTGTTACCGGTAACGTTGAATCATTCCCTCTGCATCTCCCTCCACCCCCAGGGAAAGCTCCTTGAGTATCAGGACACAGGGAATTTCCAGAGGGCATTAGGATGGCTCCCACGCCGAACCAGAGCCCCAGAGCAGGTTGCATCAAGCCCTTCAGGTGATTCTCATTCACACTCAGCACTGAGAACCACTGATGTCCTCAAACAAGCATAGATTTGGGAAGCAGATCATCCAAGCTTTGAGAATTCCCACTGAATCACACGTCATGTGAGGACACCACACACGTCACCTGCCATCTCCGAGTTACCTCCCTCATCTATGAAATAGGGGTAAGCACAGAACAAGGCCTGATGTGGGATGAGGCCTCGCACACTCCAGCCCTTCTGCTTTGTGATCTTCAGTTCCCGTGTCTACTGAACACTCTGAAAATACTTTTCCCTCCATACCTTTTACTTAATTGAATCAAATTGAACTGAATGGAATAGTAAGAACAGACACACCGTCTAGAACCAGACCGTGATGCATCCGAAAACACCACCACTGACGGATGTAGGTAACAGGCGAGGAGAAAAGCCACGTGAAACAACAGTGAGCAAATGTTCCAGGTTAGTAATCCTGCTACTGTCCCCCAGTGACCCTCCTGTCACCTCACATTTCTGCCATTATGTTTCTCACAATAGGAATTGCACTGTTGGTTAGAAATAATTGGTTACACCACCAATTTCCCAAGTTCTTTCATATTTACTGGGAATAAGTTCGGGTGCCCATTGAGCTTCATACTACACCGACTGTTTGCTAAATTAACTCCTCTCAGTTGGAAATTGGTAACTTTTCCTCTACATCATTGTCTTGGATCTTAAAATGTTTAGCCTCAGAGAGTTGTAACAATCCCTGATATCTGAGGAAACCAATAAAACCAATTCACCACTAGGGAAAATATTGTTGAGGGGTGGATTTTTTAATGAGTTATCTTTTCAAGAAGTTGTGCTAGGACCATTGTCCACAAGCAAAAGAAGGAAGTTGGACCCCTCCGTGTCACACGGAAATTAGCTCAAAATGGATCAAAGACCTGATGTAAGAGTTAAGACTATAATACTCCTAGAACAAAACATAGGTATAAATTTATGTGACTTTGGATTAAGCCATGGTTTTCAGATATGATACAAAGAGAATAAGAAACAAAAGAAAAATGCATGGGCCAGGCACGGTGGCTCACTCCTGTAACCCCAGCACTCTGGGAGGCCGAGGTGGGTGGATCACCTGAGCTCAGGGGTTTGAGACCAGCCTGAGAAAGAGTAAGACCCCGTCTCTACTAAAAATAGGGGGGAAAAAACTAGCTGGATGTTGTGGTGGATGCCTTTAGTCCCAGCTACTTAGGAGGCTGAGGCAAGAAGATCGCTTGAGCCCAAGAATTTGAGGTTGCTGTGAGCTGTGATGATGCCACGGTATTCTACCCAGATGACAGAGTAAGACTGTCTCAAAAGAAAAGAAAAAAGAAAAGAAAAGAAAAATACACAAATTGGACTACATCAGAATTTAAAACTTTTGTGTGTCAAAGGATACCACCAAAATAGTGAAAACACAACTCACAGAATGGGAGAAGATTTTTGCAAACCATATATCCAACAAAGGGCTTGGTTCTAGAAAGAAATATAAGAAAGTCTTACAACTCAAGAATAAAACAAATTTCCCACTTAAAAATAAATAGATAGCTGGGCTCAATGGTTCACAGCTGTGGTCCCAGCCACTTGGGAGGCTGAGACAGGAGGACCATTGAACTCAGGAATTTGAGATCAACCTGGGCAACAATAGGGAAACTCTATCTCAAAAAAAAAAAAGAAAAAAGGAATAGATACTTCTCCAGAGATACACACATGACCAATAAGAACATGAAAAGATGCTCAACATTATGAGCTATCAGAGAAATAGAAATCAAAACAACAATACAGCGTCAGTTCCTACCCAGTGGGATGGCTACAATCACAATGGTTATAATTGCAGTAATAAGTTGGTGGGGATGTGGGGGACCTTCAGCCCGCAGGTCCTCATGTACAGCTGGTGGAAATAGTGCAGACACTCTGGAAAATCGCTGGTAGTTCCTGGAAATGTTAAACAAAGAATTACCGTATGACCCAGCAGTTACTATACTCAGTATGTGCTCATAACGTATGTCAACATAAAGCCTGAGTCTGGGAGTTCACAGCAGCACCGTTCATGACAGCCAGAAAGGGAGGCCGCCAAGAGGTCCACAAATGATGAGCAGTTAAATAAAATACGGTGTACCCATACAATGGAATATTATTTGGCAATAAAAACGAGATGTCTAGAGCCTCAGAGTCAAAGCATTCTATAATAGACATACTCTTATCTGACAATGTGAATGTTACTTTCTATGCATTGTTATTATTATTGCTTAATATTTTGATGCAGCAATCGTCTGATTTCTTTTCTGAATGTATTTATCTTCGTTCATTCTTTACGAGGTTTTTGTTTCTAGTCCTTATCTTAAACATGGTTATTGTTATTAAATTTTAAACCTTTTGGGCGGCGCCTGTGGCTCAGGGCGGGTTGGCGGGTTCAAACCCGGCCTTGGCCAAACTGCAAAACAAAACAAAACAAAACAAAAAATAGCCAGGCATTGTGGTAGGCGCCCGTAGTCCCAGTTACTCAGGAGGCTGAGGCAAGTGAATCGCCTAAGCCCAGGAGTTGGAGGTTGCTGTGAGCTGCGTGACGCCACGGCACTCTACCGAGGGCGATAAAGTGAGACTCTGTCTCTACAAAAAAAAAAAAAAAAAAATTTTAAACCTTTTTAATTCTGTGAAGGTAAAAAGTGGAAACCTAAGAAACACATGTATATGTAAAAATTTAAAAAATTAATAAAATAAAAACGAGATGTCTATCACTGATGAGTAGAAAAATAAAATACGGTGTATGCGCACAATGGAATGTTATTTGGCAATAAAAATGACATACTGGGGTGTGCCACAGGGTGGATGAACCTTATGCTAAGTTTAAAAATCCAGTCAGGAAAGATCCCATATTGTGCGACTTAGTTTACATGAAATATTTAGAACAGGTTAATCCACAGAGGGAAAACGCAGGTCATTCTGCTTTTCCTGGGGCTGGTGGAGGAGTTCAGTGAGGACGCGGAGATGAGGGGAGACCACGAGTGGGGCGGGAACGATCCAAGGCTGTGAGAGGTCTGCGTGGCGCCGTGAGGACTCTGAGGACCACTGGATGGTGAGCTTTAACCGTGTGAACTGTTCACTGTGTCCCTATCTGTCAACAGAGCCATAATAAAGTCCTAATAACAGGAAGGATTTCAGCCTTTGCAATAACGGAGGCACGTTTCAGGGTGGAGCCTGGAAACAGCACAACTCTGATATCTGAGGAACAACCTCTCAAGTCAGTTTGATTATAGCTTCCTTGATAATAAATCAAAAGAGGTCAAACAGAACCTGGCCAACATGTGAGACCCCATCTCTACAAAAACAAGAAAAACCAGCCAGGTGTGTTGGTGGGCACCTGTAGCCCCAAGCTGCTCAGGAGGCTGAGGCAGGAGGATCATTTGAGCCTAGGAGTTTGAGGTTGCTGAGAGCTGGGCTAGGTGACAAGGAGATTGGGTCTCAAAAAAAGGAAAAGATGAGAATGAAATTAAAAACACAAATTACTAGAGGCTTTCAACTTCCCCTTTTTGTATTGTTAGCAAGCCAGGAAACACATTTTCCGTGGCATATGTCTCAATATAATTTCTGTTCAACAATTAAATCATTGTCATATTAATAGTGGTGACAGAATTAAAGAGCTGGGGCCTAGTGATCATCTGGTTTAACTTCCAGATTTTACAAAAACAGACCTCCCTAACATCTTCATACCACTCCTCACTGCTTTCCCACCAACGTGCAAACATCAGTTTTCGTTTAACGCAATTCTAATAAATTGCATTCTGGAACATGTATTTGACGGCTTTCAGAGTATGAATTTCTACATTTCTGACACTGTCTCCTCACACGGAGCTGATGAGACTCTGCGGCAATAATAGGTGGTGAAGGCCATCTCTGGGATGCAGGCACATCACACACCAGTTGCCTTCCCGCTTTTTCCTTCCAGGAGTGCGCACAGTTATTCAGAGCTATGCAAGAATCAAGTAGCTATCAAAATATTCTTCATAGTCACCATGAATTTGTAGTCGACTCCCAGTGTGGACTTTTTCAACCTGAGCTCAGATCTGATGTGCCACCACTCCAGTTCAGGACCAGGCATTTCCTGGCGTTGGCGTGTGTCAAATCCAAAAAAGGGGAAGAAGATTCAGGCACTTTACAAAAACAAGAAAACATAAACTTTATTCCCAAGGAAAAAAATCCTAAAAGTACTTTTAACCAAGTAATTTTCTCTTTTCCATTTTCAACGTGCCAAATCTCTCAGGTTTTCATGTGGACTCTTTCCTCTTCAGAGTGTATTTTTCTGTGACATATTTTAAAGTTTATATTGTAATTCGCACGGGATCCTGTAACAGGAAAGAATCATTGGAAGCACCAACGTCCTTCAAGAGTGAATTACGCAACTCAGTCATTCTCGGTCACTACGAGAGTAATAAAGGTATTAAAATCAAACTCGTTTATAAAACTCCTACAAAATCGCTTCTCGGCCTTTTGGCTAAGATCATGTGTAAAACTCCTACAAAGCTCTGAAAAGGTAAACAGACAAATACAAGACCAGGCAGGAAATATCTGCCCCCACCCCCTTCTCCATCACCAACAGACAGCTGCAAACCAGTGGCGGCGTCTTGACCTATAAAGAAGCCTCATCAAGTCTTTAATGTATCTTAGGGAGGAACGTGACTTACAACCTTCTAAAAAAGGGAGAACTGATGTAAAAAACAAAATCATCTGTTCTCTTACATTCTTTTCCTGCCTATCTTTTCCTCTTCATTCCTCTTCCAAACCCTCAGCAAATTGTGCCAGTATCATTTCAACAGCCCCTGGCCAGACACCCTGCCCCTACTTTAAACCCATCTGGCTTAATTTTGAAATAACTAATTTCACCACACCCCCACCTTCCAGGAGGCATCCTAAGCTTTCAAGCCAACGGACCCTGCTGTGCACCGTCATGCTCAAACTCCCCTGTCCTGCTTTTGAGGTCTCACAGATTGGGGGAGCACCCAGTCTTTCCAGAAGTAAATCAGGCCCCTCCTCCACCCAGGAACACAGGCGCTCCACATGTTATCAAGACGGAAAATAATGGAGGAGGCAGAAAGCCTCCAGAATAATAACAATTCCTATTGTTTGCAGGTATATTTTGTATACCACGAACTGTGCAAAACACATCACGCGTGCTGTTTCATCTGCACACAAACCTTATGTGGCAGCTTTCCTGATTTTATAGAATGTAAACTGAGCCACACAGGGACTGTCTTCTTCAAGACCTTTAAACTGTTACATGGCAGAGTTGGCCTATGTCTGTCCTGCTCCGATGCTCGGATTCTTGCCAATGCGCTGACTTCAGCGCACAGTTAAGGTGTATTCTAGGCAGACAGATGTGCAGATCTCAAGTTCATGGGGGGAAGCTGGAGTATGTTTTTCTCATCACCGGATTATACTTAGCTGTACCTATTGGGATGAGTGACCTTGTTGAAGGAGAAAGTATGTAATAAAAAGAGAAGAAAACAAAGAAGAAAAACCTCAAAAAAAGCCTGAGGAAGCTTAAGGAGAACCAGGAGAGTTATTTAGCATGGTTAAAGAAGTGGCATTTCAAATCACAGCAAGGGGGAAATAATCAACTCGTAAAGCAGAAAAACCCACTAAGATCAAGTGAGGAAAAGAGGAAAAGAGTGAAAACTCATTCAAACGGATGGCTAAGAGGTAGGGAGACTCAAAACTCATCCAGACGGGGACAGTTTGGAGAGGAAAGCGGGTTCTGTCAGCCAGCACCCCGGTCCACCCAGGACCGTCCTGCTGCAAACCGAGACACATGGTCTCCTATTAGCAAGTTGCCAGGGCCCCCTGGGAGAACAGTTCCAAGAGATTGATGCAGAGGAAGCCGCCATGACATGAGTTCAGAATAACTGTGGGATAAGTGAGCTGGTAGATTAGTTTTTCAGAAAGCTTAGCTGGGCGTTGGGTGAGGAAGGCTAGTGTTGGGGGGCTCCGCCTCCTCCTACCCTGCTGAGACTGCATCCCAGAACGTCCCCAGGATTTCCAGCCAGTCCTGGGAGTGAGTCACCTTGACCGAGGCCTCTGCTTCACAAGCTTCCATGGTTTCAGTCACCATCACAGGTCCCTGTGCCTGAATATGCGGCACTCAGTCACACCGACGTCCCTTTCTGTGGGTCACACTGATGTCCCTTTCTCTCGGTCACACTGACAACCCTTTCTCTCGGTCACACCGTCGTCCCTGTCTCTCCGTCACACTGACGACCCTTTCTGTGGGTCACACCATCGTCCCTTTCTCTTGGTCACACCGACATCTCTTTCTCTCAATCACATCGACGTCCCTTTCTCTCGGTCACACCTATGTCCCTTTCTCTCGGTCACACTGGTGTCCCTTTCTCTCAGTCACACCGATATCCCTTTTTCTCAGTCACACCGATATCCCTTTTTCTCAGTCACACCAACGTCCCTTTCTCTCAGTCACACCATTATCCCTTTATCTCCATCACACTATCGTCCCTTTCTGTTGGTCACACCGACGTTCCTTTCTCTGGGTCACACTGACGACCCTTTCTCTCGGTCACACTGACAACCCTTTCTCTCGGTCACACTGTCGTACCTTTCTGTTGGTCACACCGACGTTCCTTTCTCTGGGTGACACTGAAGCCCCTTTCTCTCGGGCACACCATTGTCCCTTTCTCTGGGTCACACCGACGTCCCTTTCTCTCAGTTACACTGAAGTCCCTTTCTCTCAGTCACACTGACGTCCCTTTCTCTGGGTCACACTGATGTCCCTTTCTTTTGGTCACACTGACATCCCTTTCTCTGGGTCACACCGACGTCCCTTTCTCTCAGTCACACTGATGTCCCTTTCTCTGGGTCACACTGACGTCCCTTTCTCTCAGTCACACTGACGTCCCTTTCTCTGGGTCACACTGGTGTCCCTTTCTCTTGGTCACACTGACGTCACGCCATCATCCCTTTCTCTCGGTCACACCATTCTCCCTTTCTCTCAGTCACACTGATGTCCCTTTCTCTGGGTCACACTGGTGTCCCTTTCTCTGGGTCACACTGGTGTCCCTTTCTCTTGGTCACACTGACATCACGCCATCATCCCTTTCTCTCGGTCACACCATTCTCCCTTTCTCTCAGTCACACTGACGTCCCTTTCTCTGGGTCACACTGGTGTCCCTTTCTCTTGGTCACACTGACATCACGCATCATCCCTTTCTCTCGGTCACACCATTCTCCCTTTCTCTCAGTCACACTGTCGTCCCTTTCTCTTGGTCACACTGACATCCCTTTCTATCCATCACACTGTTGTCCCTTTGTCTCGGTCACACCGTTGTCCCTTTCTGTTGGTCACACTGACAACCCTTTCTCTCGGTCACACTGACGTCCCTTTCTCTCGGTCACACTGACGTCCCTTTCTCTGACTACATCTCTCTGCTCACCTGTGTTCCTCTAACAGTGAAAATTCCGTGTGTTGGAAAGTTGTGTCCTGAGACCTCTTCTCTCCCTCTCTGCCCTCTCAGTGGCCTCGCCCACAGTCCCCACCGTCACCCTCACCAGGCGTGTGAATGACTCCCAAACCCCTTCCTCTGTCTTCACACTCTGCTCATTTCACACCCATGACCGTACTTCCCTCTCCAGGTGGTCCACGGCGCTGCCTGAACATGCCAGAAGCACGCGTTGTCTTTTTCTTAAATCAGTGACTCACTCATTTTCTGTTTCTATTCAGTGCCAAACGAAAGAAGTCTAAACACTCAGACCAGCCTTCAAGGAAACCCACAGCCGGCCAGGGCCTCTCTGTTAAGATTCTGCTTTCTCCAGGTGAGCGGACTCTGTGAGCACAGAAGAATTTTGTTGTTGTTGTTTTCTGAGCATCACAACAGCGGGGAGGTAATACTGACGACGCTGCTGCTTCCCCTGGAATCTTCTTCTTTCTCCTTCTACACTGGCTAAGATTCAGGCCCAGGCCTGGGCCATAGACACTAATTTATTATTATTAAATATATCTCCTCTATTGTTTAGTGTCAAACTCCACTTGGTCTTGCTCTCGAGGTCCCTGCCACCCTCCGTCTCATCACAACACAGCACAGGTGTCTCAGCCTGCCTGCTATATGCGAAGCTTCTCAAAAATAGGAAAGTCCTAGCCAGGTGCAGTGGCTCACGCCTGTGATCCCAACATTCCAGAAGGCCGAGGCAGGTGGATTGCCTGAGCTCAGGAGTCCAGGACCAGCCTAAGCAAGAGCAAGACACTGTCTCTAAAAATAGCCAGGCATGTGACAGGTGCCTGTGGTCCCAGCTACTCGGGAGGCTGAGGCAGGAGAATCGCTTGAGAGTCTGAGGTTGCTGTGAGCTGTGACACCACAGCACTCCACCGAGGGTGACATAGTGAGACTCTGTCTCAAAAAAAAAAAAGAAAAAAAGGGAAAGTCCTTAAAAATAGGATGTGTCTTTTAATTGATGGACAATAGGTACTTATTGTTTAGAATCAATAGTTATAATTAGTAATACAATAGATATATTTGGCATCTTTACACATATTACTTGAAAATCTATGATCTTCAGCCCTCTTAAATGCAAAAAAACAAAAAACTCTAACAACTGTTCATGCTGTGATCTGTTAAACATCCTCAGTCATTATTTTTGAAACATATCTCTATTTGGTTTATGGACATATAAGGTGAGAACTATTTATCAGGAGGATTAATTTTTAGGCACATCAAGATTACCATGATCGTGTACTGATGTATATTTAGACGTTTAAATCTTCACAACGTAAGTAAGCTCAACAGGAGAGTCCTTTAATTTCTAGTGTCAAAGCCTGTGACCGTGAGATGAACTGGAACTTTTCTGTCACTGATTGGTTAGAACAACTAATGCCTGCAAAGCCTATTCTGAACGCCTCTGCATCTCTCACCTGGTATTCTTTGTCTGACAGAACTGTGCCTTTAAATACAGCTACGGCCAGATGGTCTCCACCATAAAAACCAGCAAGGCTGCTCAGCAAGGAGGTCTGCAAACACCGCCAGGGAGCTCAGCCTTCAGAGGCTGAGCCCTCGTCACCATGGCAACACCTACTTCAGAAAGAATACTGGATTTTCAAGTCGAATGAGCCACCCACCTTAAAATTTTAGCTCTTCTAAGCTACAAGGATCAGATCTGCCTAGATTTTTTTCACTCATCTCAAACCCAGGCTATCTTCAAAAGCTGTGTGCTCATCCATGCCTAAATATTTATCTACATTCAGTTTCTAACCTTCCGGGTTTCGTTGATAAACGTACCCCATTTAAAGGTGTGCGTGTATATTTGCTTATTCATGCTCTTGTAGGCTAAGAGTCATAAACAGGAAGGCAAATGCTAGTGACCTAGAAAATTCGCTGGTACATAACATGCTCTTCACGGTCCTTTACCAATATTATCTCTCTGATGAGCAATCAATGATATAAATATCATAGAAAATATCAGAATAATACTGTTGCCAGCCTCTAAGTTACCTGATGTGAATTTCTTGAATGACAATTAAATCTGACTGTTCATACAGTTTCGCATTAAAGTTGAAATGCTAATTTATTCCATAAAAGAGAGATTATCTTTTTTATATATTTTTTTTAATTTTTTTTTTGTTTGTTTAGAGACAGAGTCTCACTTTGTTGCCCTCGGTAGAGTTCGGTGGCGTCACAGCTCACAGCAACCTCCTGCTCTTGGGCTTAGGCAATTCTCTTGCCTCAGCCTCCCAAGTAGCTGGGACTACAGGCGCCCACCACAACACCTGGCTATTTTTTGTTGCAGTTTGGCTGGGGCCGGGTTTGAACCCGCCACCCTGGGTATATTTTTTATCTGATAAAAACACAAAAAATCTGGAAACGTCTGGAAATACACTGTCAGATCAAGATAAGATGGTGAGGTAGAAAGGGGGCTTGCCTGGGAGCCGGGCGGGAGGGTGGCTAGGACACAGCAGCAGCGTCCACTCATCTCCATGTAAAAAGGAAAATTTCCCCCAAAAAGGAAGGGAGAGGTAGGCAGAGAGGAGCTAGTCTAGAAGAGAGAAGACAGCCACACAGGTGTCTCACATACTGAATAGTGTACTTATCCAACAAGTCACAGACACATACATATTCTAATCTTGGTTTTACCACTTTACAAACCTGTGACGTTCCACAAATCATTTAATCTCTCTGGGCCTCAGTTTTCTAATTTGTAGTGTGGGGAAAATAACAGTACTGACCCCACTGGAGTTATAATGGATGAGTGGAGTTTTAAAATAGTGCTTGGTACACACTGAGCATTATGTAAGTAGGAACAAAAATATATAAAGTAAATTCTTACTCTCTCCACAAGGCGTAAACATTTTTGTTCAGCCCATCTTTAAACTTTAATTTTTTTCTTCATTTCATAACCTATTTTGTGTTTCAATACTGTTTGTTTTCAGCTGCCTTCACTTTCTTCCTTTAGTTTAAATGCTATATTTCTGACTCTTAGTGTTTTTAACCATTTCTAGTATCCTAACTTCTTACCTGATATTTCTAGCATGTGATGGCTCACTGTTTAAGAGCAATCTTACAGCCAAGCTGCAGAAGTAGCACAGCCTGGGGCCACATGGCGCAGTGGGTCTGGCCAGCAGCCCCTGCGCCACCCAACCGACCCCCCAGCCCTGTTAATGACGACTCCAGAAACTAATGCAGGGATGTGATCCAGGGACCAAAATCCTCACGTGAAAAGAACAAAGTTGATTATCTGGAAAGCATTTTGTTATGAAAACTCCAATATATTGGAAATGTCAACACACACACTTGTTTTTCCTTTGGTAGGAGTAGGCAAAGAGAGGGTCACATATTACAAAGGAAACATCTTTAGAGCAACAGCTTTTTGTGAAAAGAAAAAGTCCATATGGATTTAGAATAACCAGCTGGATAAAAATCGGCCTAGATTTTGGTTACTTAAGAGAAGGGAGGACTCTTCTTCACATCAGAATTAAACCAGTCCTCTGGCCCATACGTGCAAGATTGGGTTTACAAACATTTCACTACAAGTGTACTTTTTTTAGTAATTCTACTTTCAAAGGACTTCAGGTATCGGCAGGCCTCGTGTGTGCCCAAGGAACATTCTCTGAGTCTTAAAAATCCCCCAGCTGTCCTGCACAGCTTTCTACATGCGGATCAATGTATAACACCTTTGAATTACATCTAACGCACAGAACTTACTATTTCAAGTTTTGGCTATTTAGTTTCTAGCCTAAATATTATATATTTAACAGAAAGCAATGTAACAAGATGAGATTTGGTCCACACTTTGTCACACTCCATTTATATAAGAGAAGTGGAAAAGGGGCCTCCCAAAGTCATTGTTTAATAGTCTGTCAAATAAATGGCTGCTAATAAAACTGCCCAATCAGATCATTACTAGTATTGCCCATTCTGACTCGTGCCACACCCAGAACTCTCTTCCCCACCCAATATTCCTCATCTCCCACCTGATTAGGCTCTGGACTTTCATTCTCATTCACACCCAAAAGTTATGACTATGCCTACCTAAGATAGAGTATTGTAGCAACGGTCTGAATAGTCCCGAACAGATGCTTCACTAGAAATAATGAAATAATCAAAATGAAAGTTATTTTACTCCAAATTAACTGTCAGAGTATCTCAAGTCTTTCCATTGTTTTGTTAGCCTCTTTTCTGCTCATATGAAAACACACTGTTTCACACAAACATAAGCCTAAAAACTCTGGAATATTTTGCTTGCCAATATCTTGACTATGAATTACCAACAGAATTGATCATCTAGTCATTTTTATAGAGTTGCTCATAGTACAAAAATCAAAACAAAAAATTTCACTTATATGTATTTTATATGTATTCTTAAATTCTTACAAACAATCCACACCACTAGCATCTGTGCTGCAATTTAAGGAGGCCCTTTATTCCAGATATAGTTCCTACATATTTCTTTATAATAAAAGATATTTGTTAAATATGCAACATAATATCAAAAATGCTCATAGCATTTTATTGTGTTTTATAAAACATTCACAAGTATGGAAATAAAATTCTTTGAGAAACTGTGTGATAGTTGATGAGCCGCAAAACATTCTCAACACATAGGCAATTCCCATTGGCACAGACGACATTTTCATGTTAAAATTGAATGCAGACACGTGAACAGGTCAACACAAGTACTGTGATTTAAAAGGAAGCCTCATCTAATTTCATTTATTGATTTCATTCACCCCTCCAACACACAGCAGGTGATTTACTCTGCATGGCGGATGCAAAGCCAGCACTGCCCTTACAAACCACAACTCCCTTCCCAGGGGACCAGGATTCAATGCTGGAATACATAATTTGGAAAGCTAAGACTTTTCTGAAAAGGGTCAGTGAAGCGGGAAATGTCTGGCTTAAATTCCTCCCCAAAGTACATGTTTGTATTCTAGGAAGCACTGTGGTATAGTGGGTATCTGATGTTTGTTAATAAACTGTCTTATTTGTATGGCAACTTATGTGTAACTGCCCTTTGTTTGACAATCATGGGTTTTGCCAATTCTTGTTTTGAAGTAAGATAAAGCACTTCACCCATCTCCCAAAGAAATTTACTCCACAAATCCTTATGCAGGAGATTCTGCTGAGGTCTCCACCCAACATTTCTATTATCCCCAGGGTTCTTCTGCAGCCATAGCCCTGAAGTCTTTTCCTCCTCCCCGACTATGCACTGCCTCTGAACATGCCTCCTTTATATCCAACTTAGCTCACGCCTCAGTCCTGAAGACCCAGCCCTTCAAAGAGCCATCAGAGCAGTCCTCCAAAAAAAAACGCGTTTCTTCCTAGACAGTGCATTGTACTGCCAAGAAAAATAACATTTTGTATATGTACTTGCAAGGTGCTGGACTGACTTATTCCAATGCTTTCCTGATTTTTTTTTTTTTTTTTTGCTACCCCAGGCCCTATCCACCCACTTCTGGCACACCCACACCCACTGACAGAGCAGGGCAAGAAGTTCTGCCCTAAGGGTTTGAAAACATAGGGATGAGCTACACTCCAGTAAACTCCCTCACAGACTCCAGTTCACGCAAATGGCCCCTGGATCCTCCATGCCCATGAAAGAAAGTGACGTGCACTTCTCCTTCTGTGCACACCCTCCAGGGAAATGCTCTAAAGATAGCATCCTTACTGCCCATCAGAAATGAGGTCCAGGCCTCCCGGGACCACAGCCTTGGGCAGGTGGTTTAACCTCTCTCGAAAGCTCCACTTCATCACCTATGAAATGAGAGTGTTCCTTCCAGCCAGGAAAGAAAATTCTGTGATTCTCATGTTTCACAATTCTATGGGATGCTAATGAAGACTGGGTGTAATCTCAGGAGTAATTCAAAACAAACTTACTCTAATCACAAACCTGTAATTGTAAAAATTGGTTAAATACTGAGTATTTCTGCACAGTGAATCTCTCTCCCAAAGGCATCTGCCAAGCTGCATGATCATTATTCAGACGCAAGACGCACGCAGCTGGGGGAGCAGCTGGCCAGGCACAGGGAGCCCCGGCTCTGTCCCCCTCACCAACCCCACCACACGGCTGCTTCTTGTCGGTGTTCTTATCTCTGTAGTTCTGTTTTCAAACACAGTTTTTGAATTACATAGTCAAAACAGAATACTAATGGAGCTATTAATATATTTAACTGATGGAAATCAGCATAAGAGAATAATATACCATCTCTTTACTCTAAGATTTTAAATATAGAGTGTTTAAGTGACCTGGGGGGAAAGTATTAGTAATTGTTGTTTGTAACAATAAAATATGTCCCATACTTAATATAATTATACTTATATATGATATGTAATATAACCACATTATATGCTTAACATATATACATAACTTATCGATATGTTTGTGTGTGTATCTAAAACATACTTTTATGTTAGTATAAGTCCACCCCAGGTAGTGCCATCATCCAGATGAGGGAAACCAACTCCATAGGCCAACATCCTGTTGAACTAGAGAACTATGTTCTCTACCGGATAAAAATTTCATGCTAATGTGATGTAACTGTCTGGCACAGCGTGTAGCTAATGCTTGTAAGTCATCTCATTCCAGACAACAAAGAAAAAGACACAGACACGTGAATGATCCTTAACTGGTTTAGAATGAAGTTCTCTCTTCTGTGTTCCAAGTTTCATTCACCTTTTAGGCCCTGCTGAAGCCCCTCCTCCTGCTGAAGCCCTCCTCCCACTGAAAGCCCCTCCTCCCACTGAAAGCCCCTTCTCCTGCTGAAGCCCTCCTCCCCCTGAAAACCCCTCCTCCTGCTGAAGCCCCTCCTCCCGCTGCTGGCTTCAGCTCCCACAGCGCCCCATGAGTCAGTCAGCGCTCACACCAAGGACTTGGCAGACTGCTGTTTGGGGCGCCTGTTGTAATATCTCTTCAATTCATAGACTGTTACTCACGGAGTGGACACTCAGTTACTGCTAAGTGAGGACACATGAGCTACAAGTCTCCTCACACAGAAACAAGAGGGGTACTCTGTGTGCAGCCCTTCACTACTCGGGGGGCAATTTCTGAATGTGCCCTGGTTCATTTCTCTTTGGTACTTCCAAATGCCTAGTGAATATATTTCTTTATTTTTTCACGGTGATCTGTCCAGTTAGAATGATTTACACCTGCTAGTTGTTAGTAGGGTCTTTTCGATGATAAAGCATTCATATTACTGTGGTCTGAGAACACCATGGAAAGTGTGGTTCATTCCACAAAAGAGACCTTCTCGGCCTTCTGGAAACGTTGGCAGAGGTATAAATGTTTTCCTTATGCCCCATCTTTATAGAGCCCATAAACACATTACCTTTACCCAATGAATTTTTGAGAAAATACTGGCAAGTCTCGCCCTTCAGCAATTCATCTGAGAAACACATTGTCATTCATTGCTCCCCATGCACAGAGGTCACAGAATTGTAGCAACCAGTGAGTTCGGCCTTAATGCTAAAAAACAGCCACAAAAATAAAAGTTCTAAAATTATTTACAAGGAAACAACATCCAAACTCACACTTCACTGATATTCCTGAAAGTTAGATCTTATTTTTCAAGATAAAATTCATGCAAATTGGAGAAGGGAAGATGTTTGTTAAAACAGCTTACAGTGCCCTCAACCCCCACCTATCCAACAATCAGAACCAACCATAAAAGGCATACACAGAAGTCCAGAAATAATGGAAAGAGGCTCAAAAATGTTAAAGGTAATTATCACATAGTCCACGATTTTACTGCCAGGGGGAAACCGAGAGTTGTCCTCAACATACAATCCACCAATACAGAGTAAAATTAATATATCCTTTAATAAAAGTTTCTCCAGCTCAGTCCGTAGTTACCTAGCACAGAGTAAATTAGCAACTGAAATAGGCTTGAGAGGTACAATAAAACTGTGTGTAACCCAAGCATATGAAAATATAAAATGCTATTAATCCCAGGTGACGCTGGCCAGTGGAACACTGAAGTCAGTCAAAGACCAGGCATAATTTGAGGAACCCATTCCAACCAACATTCAATTCAGAGGTTATACTAATTTGAAGAAAAATATTTTGAGAAACTTACAGAATATCCTTCCAACACAGTATCACAACAGAAGGAAGCATTTTTATCAGATATTTTGGACACATTCAACACCTCCAAAAATTTTCTGTGGCTCACACATTTGTAATTGAGAAATAGCAAAGTCTTTCAGAAAAAGAAGACTCCCTAATTTAAGTACCAAGTCTGAACCACTACATGCAGAAAATGATGTTACGTGCAAGCTTTTGGATGCCCTGGAGGGTGACTTATATGAATAGAAAGGAATCAGAAATTAATTTTATTATTTAAAATCAATGCTCATGCAGAACACTTGGTTTTCAGGAAAAAAAAAATTTTAATCTATGTTCAATTTATTTGTTACAAACTATAAATTGAAAATCTTAGTTCACCCCAAACATTTAAGTTCAGTTTACAAGTCTTAATAATCTATTTACAAATATAACAAATTCTATACTCACTTTAAAGACAGATTTATTACATGGATGGAGCTGGAACATATTCTTCTTAGCAAAGTATCTCAAGAATGGAAGAAAAAGTATCCAATGTACTCAGCCCTACTATGAAACCAATTTATAGGTTTCATATGAAGGCTATAACCCAACTATAGCACAAGAATATGGGGAAATGGGCAAGGGAGGGGAGGGAAGGGGGGAGGTTGGGGTGAAGGGAGGGTGATTGGTGGGGCCACACCTACGGTGCATCTTAGAAGGGCACAGGCAAAACTTACTAAATGCAGAATAGAAATGTCTTCATACAGTAACTAAGAAAATGCCATGAAGGCTATGTTAAACAGTTTGATGAAAATATTTCAGATTATATATGAAACCAGCACATTGTACCCCTTGATTGCACTAATGTATGCAGCTATGATTTAATAAATAAATAAATAAATAAAGACAGATTTAACCAATTAATTAAATTATCTTAAACATTTCAAACAGTATATGTAAATTTAATATATTCAATTCCCTTTTTTTAAGCCTCCTGTTTGATTGACAAATATTCCCAACTTCTTAAATAACACAGCAAACCTAATAAATCAAATTATATGACAATCCTTAAGTTATCTTAAATGTTCCAATATCATTTATAAACTTGTTAAAATTTCAACTTAAAAAAAAAAATCACAAAACTGAAATAATTAGTTGATTACACATTTTTATATTGGGATTACAAACTTAATCTTTAGAAACTGGAATCTACCAAATCTATTAAATATTAGAAGGTTTAAAAGTGCTTAAAATTCCAACTATACAGGTATTATTTTTAAATGTCCTTGGATTTTACGGTTCTTGATGAGAGTCGGTCAGACCACAGAGTTTTGGAATCATCTGCACAGAGGGCCGTGGTGGGTGAGGGGAAGAGGAAGGACGGAGCCACAGACGGGCTGAGGTTCTGGAAAAATGTGGCATCTGAAGCTCCAGACAACTGGGGCAGCTTTTCTTACCTGGCTGCTATGTTGAGTCTCCTTTTATCATTTCTATTTCATTTGTTCTCCTAAAAGAGGAGAGTGATGATGATTTAACCCATTTCCACAGGTTTATGTTTTTAATTACTCACTTTCATGATGAATTACAACTGCTAACTCTCTCCCAAGTAACTACACCACTAATCTGACTTTGTACTTCCATGGCTCTTAACGTATCTTCCATCTCATTCCAAAAACTTTCCCTGATTTCTTTATCATGCTGTTTGATAGGGCCGCACAGCTCTTACAAATACAGACATACGTGTAATATTCAGTCGGAAGCTAAGCTGGGCACGGTGGTGGCACCTGTGGTCCCAGCTACTTGGGAGGCTGAGGCAGGAGGATCACTTGGGCCCAGGAGTGTGAGTCCAGCCTGTGCAATATAGCAAGACCCTGTCTCCAATAAAAAAGCCAAAAATAAATTAAAAACTTTTAAAATCAGTTGAATGCGAAGTGTCACTGGTGGCTTTGATCCTTTGGGTACAACTTACAGAGTTGTCCTCCTGATGACAAAAGCCCTTTAGCAAATTTGGTTCTAATACAAGAAAGCAGCCTCACTAAGCAGCAGATCTGGAGGTGATACAGAGCCAGGGCTCTGGTAGAAAGGACCAGAACAAGAAACAGGAGTGGTCTGGGGTAAAGCACTAATACAGGCCCAGATGGTGATGAAATGCACATCCCAGGCACTGTGGATACAGCAATTAGCCTGGCAGAAATGGCCACCTCCTTCAAGGTCATGTGAGAATTGTGCATTGACGTAACTATTTGCTCTGCAGGTGGAAAAAAGGGTGTGCGTGCACATCCACAATTCTTGGTCTGGTAAAGTGTGTATTAGTGTATCTAATACGTGTGTCACCCATTCATCACTTTCAACAACACACTGAGAACCCATGACAGGTTCCACAAATAAACTGAATGGTCCACAACAAAATGTGCCGTCACTGTTCCAGCTCCAGAAGAGAACAGACTGTTAAAAACCTGCCCTTGAGAATTGGGAGGACATATCACTTTACAATTTTCTAACTGTGAAATTAAACACTGACATTGTCAAAACATCGCCAATCTAACCGAAAATATCATTTTCACGGGACGTTCAGACCTGTTCATTTATTATCTTCGTTACATTTAATGATGTCCAAGCAATTTGGCAAAATGTTAATGTTAAAATTTAATGTTATCAGTGGTTGTACGTCCCCTCAATTTTCTAACAGTTACAGTATGATTGGCCACAAAATTGGCTTCAACAAGGTTGGTTTTCCAGAGAGAAGGAAAACTCCAACGCAATCAAGGCTATAAATCATTAACTTCTAACTGAATTGATAGCCATAATTTTGAAGCCTCATTTTATAACTCTTGATTTTTGGTCAGAGATGAAATGCAGAGTGCTAACGATGTGGACAAGAGGAAATTAGGCTCTTTCACGCAGCAAGTAATAGACTGTCCCTGTTCGGTAAACAAAGGCAATACAAACTTAGCCAAATGTGCCTATCTGAAGACTCAGATGGCTCCGTAAAGACTTTCTAAAACAGCTCCTTTAAAAAATAAGCTTCTCAAGTTACCTTTCTTATAGTGTAACTTATTCTTAGCATGTTTACTAAGATTTTCTAATACCTGATAACATTAATTTATGTGCATTTTTGTAGGACATAAATTAAAATTATTAAAAATTATTGTGTTCTTTTTTAAAAAAGGAAATTTATGGGGCAGCGCCTGTGGCCCAAAGGAGTAGGGTGCTGGCCCCATATGCCAGAGGTGGCGGGTTCAAACCCAGCCCTGGCCAAAAACTGCAAAAAAAAAAAAGGAAATTTATGTAGTATGTTGCCTGGGCTGGGCTCAAATTCCTGAGCTTAAGCCGTCCTCCTGCCTGAGTTTCCCAAGTAGCTGTGACTACAGACCAAGCGCACCATGACCAGCTCTGATTTTGCTTTCAAACACTTCAACCGAGGGAAGATTTTTCAAGCATAAAGTTCCTGTAAAGATAAATATTACCTAATTTCTTAACCTGTGATAAGAATAGGAAAACTGTTCATTTAGGACCAAACTGTAGCTTGTTTATAAAGATGGGCAGCTGGGCGGTGCCTGTGGCTCAAAGGAGTAGGGTGCCGGCCCCATATGCCAGAGGTGGTGGGTTCAAACCCAGCCCCAGCCAAATACCACGGGGGGGTCGGGGGGGTCGGGGGGGTGGGAGGGCGCAGGGAAGATTTAAAGATGGGCAGCTACATGTAAATGGTTAATAGTAAATGCGCCCATTTGTTTAAGGCCCACGTTTATCAGACAGAAGCCTCACAAATGATATTCAGACCACTACCACTCCCTATTTTAATATCCATAGGTAATAAAAGGCAGGCAATGAAAGGGGAGGAAAAGAAGAAAATGTGGGACCATGTTAATATCCACTAGGTTCCTCAGACCTACTTCAGAGGGTGCCCACTTCGCCTTCTTAGGAAAGCAAAGACGGATTTAGCTCGGCTATTTAAAACCCTGCTAGAATATATGATCAGATTTAGAGAGGACAATAATAACCCAAGAAAATTTCTTGAAAGAAAAAACTTCCGCAAAACGATGTTTTTTAAAAGAGTTAACCATTCAGATAAAAGAGAAAACTCTAAATTCCTGACAGCTACAAACAGAAGTAAATGCAAAACCTGATAATAGCTATGAATAGAAAAACAAGAAAAATAAAGGCTATTTTAAAGATACAACCAAAATCTATAAACATAAATACTTAAACTAATTTGGACTTTAAAACAATTTAAGATGACTTCTGCATTCACAATTACTTTGCCATTATCAAAACTCAGACAAAACCTACATGTACAGATAATATTTCAGTATTTAGTCTATGTATCTACATAGCATCCTTCACTATTTGTGTGTGTACACAAATATATGTACACAATATTCACGTGAGAATTATCTACGTGTATTTATTTATTGCTTTGGTATTTTCCAAAAACTGAATTTGACTCTTGAGAAAACACATCTAACGAGCTGACTTCTCTCTGCATGAGCTCTGTAAAGGCCTGTCAGTCTGTTGGAGTTAATGCAGTTTCCAAAGTGCATTAACTTAATTCCCATGATGCTGATTATGCCGAGAATCTGGCTTAACATTTACTGAGTTCCCACAATGAATAAGACTGGTTTCCCTTAGTAAATTTTAAAAAAAGAAAATGTGCTAAAAAGTCACAATTTGAAGCAAATCAAACTATTTCAATAGGACAGTTGTACTTCAAAGTCAGCTGTCCATCACTACACCTAAAACACAAAAAGGACAAAAGTATTTTATCTTGCAAATGTCATTAACATTTTCAGGAGGTTCAAGAACAGGATGGGGAAGGAAGCCTTCCACCTCTGTCTACATGCAGCAAGCGTTTTGCAGAAGCAAGTAAGGCCCACTGGATACACAGTAGGCAAATTAAGATTGACGTCCATAGGAGAGTGAATCCAAAGCAAGCAATAATACACTTGGAGACTTGCTTCAAAGGGTGACAGATAATTAGCACAGGCATAGTGGGTGTTCACTAAATATTCCCTAAGTTGAAATTATTAGTTATATTAACAAAAGCCTATGTTTTCACTGTAGAAAGTTGATTTCAGTGTGGAATGCTACACAGCAATATTTTTTTTTTCTTTTTGCAGTTTTTGGACAGGGCTGGGTTTGAACTTGCCACCTCCGGCATATGGGGTCGGCTCCCTACTCCTTGAGCCACAGGTGCTGCCCCACAGCAACATTTTTAATAGTTAAGAGGAAAAGTAGTTTTAGAAATTACCTTTGGACTAGAAAAAAACAAAAAAAAAGGGAAAGTATATTCAGGATGTTGGTCAGTGAGGTGACAGCCAACTACCCAGCTTTGGTACTGAAGTTTCAATACCCTTGACTCATAGTCTAAGTTTATGATTTGAGGCTGGGCGGGGTGGCTCACACCTAATAATCCCAGCACTCTGGGAGGTCAAAGCTGGAGATCAGGAGGTAAAGACCAGCTTGAGCAAGAACAAGACCCTGTGTCCACAAAAAATAGAAAGTTAACCAGGCATGGTGGCACATACCTGTAGTCCCAGCTACTGAGGAAGGAAAACTGCTCAATCCCAAGAGTTTGAGGTTGCAGAAGTTATGGTGACACCACTGCACTCCAGCCTGGGAGACAGAGTCAGACTCTGTCTCAAAAAGAAGGTCGGGTGCGGTGGCTTACACCTGTAATCCCAGCCCTCTGGGAGATCAAGGCGGGTAGATTGGTTGAGCTCAGGAGTAGCAGACCAGCCTGAGCCAGAGCGAGACCCCATCTATAAAAATAGCTGGGAATTGTGGTGGGTGCCTATAGTGCCAGCTACTTGGGAGGCTGAGGCAAGACAATTGCTTGAGCCCAAGGTTGCTGTGAGCTATGATGCCATGGCACTCTACCAAGGGTGACAAAGTAAGACTCTGTCTTGGAAAAAAAAAAAGTGACTGGTGCAAGTTGTAGAGCTGAGTTCTAGAATAAGATACTTCTTGCAAAAAAATTACACAGTGTTAGTGAATAGCAGCTGTACAGTGAAGGAAAGCTCTTCTAGTTTTAAGTCCTTCAGGCTCTGTAGAAAGAGAGACTGGTTAGGTCCAACCAGACAGCATCACTCTGGGATCTGAACACAGGAAGAGCTGTTGGCATTGGGCAAATCAGTGAGGCCACTTCTCTCGGTTACCTTGATGTGCATAACCACTGCAAGTGAGGTTTTAGCAGCCTGAACTTAAAATTTATATTTAGCCTCATATAGAAAATAAATGATTTACACCCATTCTTTACATAATCAGCCTTTGTTTGAAATGAAATCATTTTTAAAGTAAGGATGTTTTAAATTATCATTATAGAACTTTGAGTCTTAGCAATGATTTCATAGTGAATAGATTTCTGTAAAAACAAACAATATATTTACTATACTACCAGTAGAAAGTTGTTACAGATTACGTTATCAGAATTAACACATTTATTTTTGTTTAAGAGTCAACCCTAAAATACTTTATATGTGCCACCTTATCCTTCAAAGATTACTCATTTGGGGTCAGGTAAAGTAGACAAATCATCTGAAAATCATAAAAGGTTGTGATAATCTAAATAGGCTTCTTCTCAGGCCATTTTTCATTAGGAAAAGCTGACTGTCAGCTCACTTACAAAACAGCACACCCCAAATTTTAAAAGAAAGAGAAACATTCACGGAGAAAGTAACAGCAATTCCATTAATTTAGGGAAGGGAAGGGAAGCACACATTTAAACATGCTTCAAATTTAAGTTCATTTGACTCAATAGCCATTGCTCAGGTAAACCTGTGTATTCTCGTTTGCAACTCAAATCCATTTCAGGAGGGAAGGGAAACCCAAGCCTGGGGAGGACACGCGACTTCTGTGTTGAAAACAAGCCGTGGTTCCTAGTGTGCGACACTACAGGCTCATGGAGATTTTTAGGAGGTAAAATTTTACTGAATACATTTTTACTGATTATGCATAAAAACTTGTACTTAAGACCTAAAAATTAGTTTAACTTTCTAAAATGTCCAAAGGAGAAAAGAGGGCCAGGAGGAAAAGAAACCTTTACTCGTGCAGTCAAAGACAACGTGGCAAGTCTGCAATGGAAACTCCAGAAGACGGGCAGTTGGCGGGTTCTCCGCCGCCAAAACGGAGCTCAGCACAAAAAATAAAGTGTGAGAACAATGCTGTCCCCACCCTTCCCCGTTATCATACTTACTGATACAGATGACGGCAACGTTAGCCTTCAACACAGCTCGCTTTTGTAATGTGCATTGTTGCCTGTCTGAGAAATTTTATTCGACAAATACTCATTGAGTACAGCTATGTCCCAAGTATAGTACTCGACATTTGGGATAAAAAAAAAAAATAAACAAAATACAATCCCTGAATGCAAGAAGCTCAGGGAAACACACAGACGAACAATAGAAAATGCTATAATAGAGGTGATAATAGGCTGCCACACAGTGAATTAAGCAATTTGAAACACCTCTTGGGGATGGGATACTGTTATTAGAAGGACTTTACCCAGCAAATGCAAGCAGGGTAAGCTGGCTCTTTACACCTTCAATGATTCCCCCAATAAAAAATAAATAAATAATATAAAAATATAAAATGCTAAAAAAAAAAAGGCATTTTGTATTTACCACCTCATTTGATTATCACCCTATTGCCATTTCATAGATGATGAATTCGGGATGTAGAAAGAATTTAATTGACTTGCCCAGGAGCACTTAGTTAAAAACAAGAGCACCAAGATTTGAACTCAAGTCCCCAGGGAAGCAAAGTGTTCACCATGAACCTCCCCGTCACGGCTTTCCAAGGAACTATGGAGATATAAAGAGAGAACTCCAGCGGGCAAGGATGTTAAGGAGGGCTGCGAGAGGAGATTTCAAAAATCTTTCATTCCTGCTATGATTGTAAAAGAGTAAGTTGGAACCTGAACAGTTTCGTTATAAACTCTTTAGGAAAGTAAGTTAGACTGCCATTAAAAACTGTTGAAATCGCCCTAGGTTGACTTAGGTACCTGAAGAAACAGTCATAAAGACATGCTCAGATAATGATGAACAATTTGACTATTGAGTAAGGATGTTGAACTGAAAAAGAGGCAGGAATGCCCCACATTTTAAAAACATATTAGGAAACAAACATTTACAAGAAAACAGAAGAGGGAACAGGTCCTTCAGGCTGTCACCTAGGCCAGCTCAGCACTGCTGTGAGGGTGGCACTCAGCAGGTACAGGGGAAGAGAGCTCAAGTGCAACACGGCCAAAGGGCTGCTCTAAAGGAAAGTAAAGGAAGGGGTTACAAGCTATCCCAACTCCTCAGAACTAGACGGAAGCAACGTCTGAAGTTCAGAAGCAACTTGAAAGACGTTGCTTCTGAATCGTATCCCACTTTGGCCTCACGGCAATCCTGAGAGGGCGGAGTTGTTAAAGAATTCCCATTATGGAGACAAGAAAAACAGGTAAACAGACATTGAAGGCACGAGATTATTTAACAGTAAAAAAAGAGTTGGGACTCACTTGTGTATCTTTCCAATCAGAATTATCTGCTCTCCGTCTCCTTACCTCAGAATCAAGCTCTGAATACAGTCAGTGTAATATTAATGCTTTCTCTACATAAACCTCTCTACTGCTTTAGACCGGAAAAAAAAAAGAAAGAAAGAAAACGTGTATTCCCCACCCATGAGGACTCCCTATACAAGACTTTCTGCTAGAGAATTGCCAAATGAATCTTTAATACCACAGTGAGGAATGATAATGGGTTGATGTGTTTCTCAAGCTAGTAGAGCACTAGTTTCAAGATCAGCTTCTTCAAAAAAGGCGGGGGAATCTCATGGTAAAAGAGGATTGGAAAAAACTGGATAGTAGGCATCTAACTTGGAGAAACATATCATTAGTGTGTTACTAGCTCTCTGGTAAAGTCCTGCACTCTACAACCTGCTTATTGATCTAAGTTCCACTGAACACATTTGGGAAAAGCTGGGTTACTATGTCACCTTTTACAGGGGCTATTTTGTTTTTGTTTTTTTATTGAGACAGAGTCTCACTTTGTCACCCCCAGTAGAGTGCCATGATATCACCGCTCACAGCAACCTCAAACTTTTAGGCTCAAGCGATTCTCTTGCCTCAGCCTCCCTAGTAGCTGGGACTGCAGGCATCCACCACAACTCTGGCTATTTTTTTTGTTTTTGTTTAGCAGGCCCAACACCAGGTTCGAACCCATCAGCCCCACAGCACGTGACCAGCGTCCAAACCAGGGAGCTATGGGTGCCCCCTTGCAGGGGCTATTTTGAATTTCATTATAGTATCTTCCCCAAAGGAAGGGAGTGCAAAGTAGAGATTTCACCCCTTGGTAAGCCTGTAGGGAAGCTGCTGGCAGGTGATCCAGAGGATTCATCTGCCCCCTCCAGTTTTCATAGAAAGCTGCCTCTTTTGTCTGAGCAAAGAATATAATGTTAGGGGGCCAATTTCCCCCTCTCTCATTAGCCAACCACAAGCCAATCAAGAACATTACTTATGGCAAAAGCTGTGTGGACTCACTTAAGTGTACAAATAACTCTTTTTTTTTTTTTTTTTTTTTTTTGCAGTTTTTGGCCAGGGCTGTGTTTGAACCCACCACCTCGGGCACATGAGGCTGGCGCCCTACCCCTTTGAGCCACAGGCGCCACCCTAAAAATAACTCTTGACCACATGTGGTAGATCTAAATTCTTCTCCTGAATCTAACACTTATCTTCGCCAATTGTAAGGTGCTGCTTCTTTGTAATCATTTCCCACAAATAGACACTAGTCTGTTATAAAAAGAAGCCATACAAATCATCAAAAATCCCAATTCTTTTTTTTTTCAAGTTGTATAGAAGTTTTGCCAGCATTAAATGTTCCATCACAATATTTGGCCAATGCATGCTGGTATTTCTACTTTAAACTTTATAGTGTATAAATTCAGGGAACGGTAAAAGGGAGGAATCAGTCCAAAATAATCATTCCAGCCTATGAGAGAGAAAAATCCATGCTCTAAAGAATGTTTTTAAGATAGCATTCAAATCTATAAATCTGACTTACTCCTCCAAAACAATCTTGAACTACATATAAAAGAATTAGTGTTTTAAACAAACCGATCTTAACTCATATTTCACTCTGGGAGGAATGGTCTGGGAACATGGGTTCCATTACTTAGACATAAATTAATAAAGGTTTCTTTTATGAATACTGTACTTCAGTAATGGTTAAGGAAAATACACGTTTGGGTTTGAACACAGACGAGTCCTTATGGGTGGAAATAAGAAAAAAGTATAAAACAGAACTAAAAGGAAAGAAAAATGGGGCAAGTGATCATTCCCGGCAGGAATCACACCTAATGGGGACTTACCTGAGCACTTGGAATCAGCCACAAGCACAGTCTTTATCCCAGTTCTCAAACCAGCCACAGCACTAACTCTCAGAACAGGGGAAACCCTCCTAGGGACCAAACTAATGGTGGGTGAGATGAGACCCGTGTCAAGACCCTTTGTGGTCCTGTAATTGAGGTTGGCTGATGCCAACACCCCCCTCCAACAGATCTTTGCAACAAAATGATGGCGCCCCAATATTCAGCTGGGCAAGAATCAAGCTGATTCCCATGGGGTCATCACAGAATAGAAACTTTTTCTTTCTTTTTTTGATGAATTCAAATGTTGAACATCTGAGAAATTAATTTCGGAAGATAAATTCAAGTACAGCCCAGAGCCTGTGCCAAACAAGTGTAAGGCCACGTCTTCCTGCTCAGGAGGAAGGCTGGTCCTGTCACTAAACAGCTCTACTAGGGCAGCCCAGCAAACCGCTCAGTGACTCACTGGCTGTTCCACGAGGGGGAATTGCTTTACATGCATATGTTGCTTCGTTTTATTGGAGTTCTTCTATTATGATAACTAAATTGTTAGAAATTAGCTGCATTGTTTTTAAAGTTTAGGAAAAAGACTCCAGATGAATGAATTTGACACCTCTCTCTGGCTGGAAAATAAAATGAATACTTGTAACTTCATCAAAGTTTGAGTTGAGCAAATGAGTTTGTTAAGAATTACTTTCTAAAGCTGAAACGGAAATGTTATTTCAAAGAAAGAAATGTTATTTCAAACAAAAGGGTGAAAATAATTGAGACAGTTTCCCTTTTTGCACAAGCAGGTGCAATTTTGGATTCGTAGGTTTCAATCATCTATATACCTCCTGCCTTCCTGCAGCTACTCATCAATAACCCAATCTCCTGGCCTAGTTCCGCCAGCCCCACACTGTTGTTGAAGCCCCACCCTTCCTTACACTGTCCTTCAAACTCCCCATTCTTGAGTTCCCATCTCTGTACAGCCCACAGACACCTGACCCGCCTTGAGGTACAGGTGCTCGAAATACAATGAATGAGCACATTTCTACCTCACAGGAGGTAGGAATATTCTTTTTTTATTTTTTTAATATTTTTAATATAAAAGGAGTTTAAAGGTCACTGAAGAATGGTGAACATTTTCCTTTATCCAAAACATCCTATGAAATTGTGAATTGACACAAGTTCTATTAAACTATGTACAGATCAGATTGCTACATTTTCTAGCTCTCTGAAAACTTCTAGTCACCCTTCATAAAATGCTGGGGTGGGGGAAGTCGCTCTCACAGTTATTTTGATGTTGATTCAAAATAGTTCATTTCTACTTTTAAAAATACAATAGATATCGGGAGGCTGAGGCAAAGAATTGCCTAAGCTCAGGAGTTGGAAGTTGTTGTGAGCTGTGACGCCACAGCACTCTACCGAGGGCAATAAAGTGAGACTCTGTCTCTTAAAAAAAAAAAAAATACAACAGATAAAGACAATTTTTATTCTACTAGTAAGTATTACCATGGACTTAAAGTCTCCATTTAATAGGGAACTGTAAAGCACTTATTATATATATTTCTGAGTTTGTTTTTGTAAGATGAATTAATTTCTATGTTTTGTGTGTATGAGGAATAAAACTTGTTTTTTGGGTTTTTTTTGAGACAAAATCCCACTCTATTGCCATGGGTAGACTATCATAGCATCATAGCTACCAACAACCTCAGTCTCTTGGGCTCAAGTAATCCTCCTGCCTCAGCCTCCCAAACAGATGGGACTATAGCGTCCACCACCGCACCTGGCTAGTTCTCCTATTTTTTTTTTTTTTTAAAGACGGAATCTCACTTTGTCACGCTCAGTAGAGTGCTGTTACGTCACAGCTCACAGCAACCTCAAACTCTTGGGCTTAAGTGATTTTGTTGCCTCAGCCTCCCAAGTAGCTAGGGCTACAAGCGCCCGCCACAACGCCTGGCTATTTTTTTATTTTTTTAGAGACAAGGTCTTGTTCTGGCTCAGGCTGGTCTCAAACTCATGAGCTCAGGTAATTTACTCACCTTGGCCTCCCAGAGTGCTGAGACTACAGGTGTGAACCACTGCACCTGGCCTTTAGTTTTCCTATTTTTAATAGAGATGGGATCTGGCTCTCACTCAGGCTGGTCTTGGAACCCCTGAACTAAAGGAATCCTCCTGCCTCAGCCTCCCAGAGTGCTGGGGTTACAGGCATGAGCCCCCACACCCAGACAAAATGTTTTATTTTAAACAATGTGTTATTCAGCTAATGACAGATTCGTTTTTTCCATAATACATTGAATATTTTTCACAATACATACTATCCCATAACGTATATTCAGGCCTGCTGTGCCCCCAACCTGAGCCGGTACAGGAGATGCTACCTCAGGGAGCTCACAGGCTAAAAGAGGGCCTTGCAAATCACGATGGACCATTCATTCCAAATATTGAAGCAAAAAAATCACTGTTTTCATTTTTATTTCCAAATCTGAAACAGGACAGCAAAAAGTTAAACATTAGCACTCATGTAATCGCTTTGAAACCACAATGTAAGAAACTAAGGCTCAATCTACAGAAGAAGAATAGCAATGGTTCAAAATAAGGAGCAGCAGAATAACCACAAACATTGACATCAGCTTCATCAGTGCCTGGGACGCCTTGGCTTCGGTTATTCGATTTAGATGAAAAAAAAGTGGTGCGTTTTAAATTTTTCAACATTTTCAGATAATAGTATAAACTAATTGTCAAAAATGTCCAATTCTACAAGCTGAATCCTGCTAGAGTACAGTATACTAAATGTTTTCTAGGATTTGATTTGGGAGGGGGGGTTGACAGCAAACTTTTGCAAACCTTTTTTCTTCTATTACTTGAAGGTAAGAAATGTTTCCTGACGATTTATTTTTAATCAATCCACATAGTATACATTTGAAGATCAAAATGTCTACTGATCACCTATTGTAATCTCCTCTCAGTTTGGTTCTTAAGTATGTATTATTATAAAACTATTCTGGCCCTTCCTCAAAAATTTTTACCCTGGGGCGGTGCCTGTGGCTCAATGAATAGGGCGCCAGCCCCATGTGCGGAGGATGGTGGGTTCAAACCCGACCCTGGCCAAACTGCAACAAAAAGTAGCTGGGCGTTGTGGCAGGTGCCTGTGGTCCCAGCTACTCCGGAGGCTGAGGCAAGAGAATCACCTAAGCCCAAGAGTTGTAGGTTGCTGTGAGCTGTGACGCCACAGGACTCTACCAAGGGCGACAAAGTGAGACTGTCTCTAAAAAAAAAAAAAAAAAAAAAAATTTTTTTTTACCCTATTTTTCCTGCTTTCTTTGTCATTAAAAAAAAAAATAAGCATTCCACGCTGCTAATTAGCCTGACTCACTTCAGCAGACCCTTTATGATCAGTAGGTACAAATCATTTGGCCTAAGTCATTTCCAAAGAGCAGAAACATCATTTAAAAAAAAAAAAACACGCCCCAAGAACAATTTTTAAATACCTCTTCACTAGCACTAAATGCATCACATTTAACATAAACTAAAACTCATAAGGAAGATGCCTAACATGGCTATTCGGGAATACCAGCTAGATTAAAAACCTGGTCACAAATGAGGCACCTCAAAGCAGACGAATGGAATTGTCCTCTTTCCTTAGAACGACCTGTGAGTTTCAAAATAGGAAGGCTGCAGGAGGCACCGTCCCCGGCAGGAGGACCCGGGTCGCCGAGACCCGCGGCTCCTCGGCGCTCCCGGGCCGCAGTGAGCGCCCCCGACACTCACTCCAGGTGGGGACCGGCGCACAGAGCCCGCAGGACCGATAAGCCGGTCCTCTGGGAATCAGGAGACAAATGACAGCCGACTGTCCCTGCTCCTCTAAATCCCTGCCCTCTGCGCCTCAGCTGTCTCCCGCTGTCAGCAGAGAAGGCTGCCCCTCCGCGGGCGCTGACCCTCCGCGGGGGCTGACCCTCCCCAGGCGCTGACCCTCTGTGGGCGCTGACCCTCCCCAGGCGCTGACCCTTCCCAGGCGCTGCCCCTCCCCGGGCGCTGACCCTCCGCGGGCGCTGACCCTCTTCCCTCCGGCGTTCCACGCAGCAAACTGAGCGGCCACCGGGTTTGCGGGCCGGGCCGGGATCTTCTGGGTCTGCGATCCTGCCTCTAAGCCCTCGCCCGAGGGCGGCTAGGGGCGGGGACACGTCCTGCGGACAGGGACACCGGGCCGGCAATGCGCAGCGCCCAGGTCGGGGTCTCCCCGGTGTCCAGCCCTCCCTCCACCGCCCACCTTCCCCCACGCCCCAGTGCGACCCTCCGCCGCCCTCCGGGACGCCCGCAGGGCCGGCAGGGCGCAGCGCCCTTACCAGGCTCGTGGACCCCAGGGTGGTCGGACAGCTCGATGACCAGCAGCTCGCGGCCCTCGAAGCTGCGCCCCACCGTGTAGATCCTGCTGACGGCCGTGCACTGCAGCCACACGGCCACCAGCGCCTCGCGCAGCTCGGGGTAGCGGTGGTACTCGAAGGAGATGCCGCCCTCCTGCTGCAGGCGCCGGCGCCGCCTCATGCCCGCCGCGGGCGCCCCGGACTCCTGCGCCTCGGCGCCCAGCAGCCCCCCGCAGGCGGCCAGCGCCGCGCACAGGGCCAGCAGCGCCCGGCCTCCGCGCCCCGCCATCGCCGCGCCCGCGGCCTCTTTTGTCCGAACCCCGCGCTGCCGGGCGGCGATGCGGCGGCCGCTCGCCTCGCGCACCTTCCCGGCGGTGTCAGCCGCGCGCGGGGGCCGCCCGAGCACAGGCGCGGCGGCGGCTCGGCGGGCTGCACTACCGCCGCCCGGCCGGGGGGAGCGGCGGGAGAAACCACCGCGCGCGGGGGCCGCGGGGCGGGGAGGGAGGGGCGGCTGCCCGCGCACTTGCCGGCTCAGACGCACGTCAAAAGCCAAATGGCGCCCCGGATGGCGCAGGTGGAACGGCAGCGCTGCTGTCGTGGAGAGACCCACGACACCGCGCAGAGAAAACATACTCTTGGACTGCTAGTAAAGGTTTGCAAGCGGCATCGATTCCAAGCCAATGCCTGCTCATCTTGATGCACCAAGAATCAGAGAATGTTCCAGGAAAAACCAGAAACAAAGAGGCGGGATTGGCTGCTCCTTGCCAACTGTATCAATAGCCCAAACGCAAACCCCAGGGCTGGGTTTTCATTTACTGCGGAGCCCGGCCAGAAATTGGAGCGTTGTGCCCTTTGGTGAGGTTTAAGGGACTAGAAATGGTTTTTCATCAATTGGCAGCCACTGTCTTTAACTGTATGTATGCACATTCCTGGATTCTTCCTTGGAAAATAAAGAACATAAAAAGGAACCCCGATAGGAATGTCATCTGGCAGTGCCTGCACCAACCCTGCTCTGTGACACGGTGGGGAAACTAGGTACATCTCTGCTGGTGTGTTAAGCAAAAGATTTAGTCCAGCATTAAAATTAATCCTGTTGGGTGGCGCCTGTGGCTCAGTGGGTAGGGCGCCGGCCACTTATGCCGAGGGTGGGGGGTTCAAACCCGGCCCCAGGCAAACTGCAGCAAAAAAATAGCCGGGCATTGTGGAGGCTGAGGCAAGAGAATCGCCTAAGCCCAAGAGCTGGAGGTTGCTGTGAGCTGTGACGCCACAGCACTCTACCGAGGGTGACAAAGTGAGACTCTGTCTCTAAAATAAATAAATAAATAAAATTAATCCTGTTAAACAGAAAGAAAACTCTGGTGGTGATAAATGACGTGCCCATTCCTTTTGCAAAGCTATTATAAAATTATAATAAATTTATTTACAGCTTTAAATGCCCAGTCCTTAGTTGGGATTTATATTCCTGGAGCAATGTCTGCAGTAAATGTTACCCTGGAGAGGTTGCCGTTTGAATTTTGGGACAGCATGAATGATAATACTCTGTAAATAAATAATCCGTTGGGTATTGAAACCAAGCAGGAAACCTGGACGCCATGTGGGTAATTTTTCGTGTCAGACATTTTCCTCCAAACTTGCTCTTTCTCTATCTGTTTAACAATGCAGTACATAGAATAAAAACTTTTACCTGGAAAAGGATTCAGATGTTTAAATGATTTTATTGAATCAAAAACTAAAAATAGGGTGGTGCCTGTGGCTCAAGGAGTAGGGTGCTGGCTCCATATACCGGAAGTGGTGAGTTCAAACCCGGCCTCAGCCAAAAACTGCAAAATAAATAAATAAATAAATAAAAATAAAAATACAGAAATGGGGGCGGCGCCTGTGGCTCAAAGGAATAGGGCGCCAGCCTCGTATACCAGAGGTGCGGGTTCAAACCCAAACCCGGCCAAAAACTGCAAAAAACAAACAAACGAAAAAGATATAGAACATTGATACCACACCAAAAATACAGACATGGTTGGTAAGATGCTGTTGGAAAGGGTGGCTTCAACCCCCCTGACTGTCTACATTGTGCCAGCGGTGTGGCTCTTCTGGTGGGCGGAGGGGATTGGGACGGCCACTATAATGAAAAGCCACTCAGTTGAATTGATTTGGATGCAGCCATTTTCCTTATCAATGTAGGCATAGCTAAGAACTGTTACATTTTCCACTGTGACCAGTCTGTGTTTGATTACATGGTCCAGAAGTTTGAAATTAGAGTTATAATTATATTTCTAAAATCATGCCCCAAACAGCAACCTTGGAAACCCAGAGAAAAAAATAGAGTAGCTAAAACCAATAACTTCAGAAGTAGGAGTTTTAAGATTTTCATGTTAGCAATTTAAAGTATCCACACTAATTTGTGGCTAGGTGGGGTATACTGACTAGTAACTACACCCATAAACATTTTACTCACTGAGGTCCTGATTGCTCTTTAGCTGTCTCTTTAAAGACAAAGTTTTGCTGTTTGTTTTTTTGTTGTTGTTTTGTTTTTGATAAATGGAATCATACCTGCTATGTGGTCTCACTTGAGGGAGTCTCTATACAGCTTACATGTTTCTTTCCTTAATCTGTAAAATGAAAAAATTGGATTAGATTATTTATCCTCTAATGTTTGAGTGAAACAGAGTATTTGGAGAGTATCTGGAGAATTTATAAAATGTACATATTCCCAAGCCCCCACCAATTCATTAGGTCCAAGGTGGGTTTCAGGTATTCAGAAGCTTCTAAATTTCAACAAGAAAAGCAGTTATCTCACAAACACACTTTGAGAAGTAGCAACCTATAATTTTTCTAAGATCTCTTCCAGATAAAATGTTATGGTTGTGGAAGGTTTTTGTTTTTGTTTTTTTTAAGTTAATTCTTATTCATCTGGTAAATGGTAGAACACTTCAAAGTATTCATTCAAAGGAACTAAAATTTGGTCTTTAAATTTCTGGGCTATTTTGGGGTAGGTCAGCTGTACCAAATTTACTGGAATATATATTATTTGTTTGTGGCTTCATAGGCAGTTATGCAAAAGGTTTATGCCCATCCTGATTACTAGATAAAAAATCTTACATGCCAAATCTTCAGTGTTTTTGTTTGTGTACCAACAGTTAGATTTAGTATGCAATTTCCATTTTAAATTATATGCCCACATGTACACACAAGAAAGAAAAAGAGATAGCTGCTTCCCTTTTTTAATGTTACTTCTGAACATTTACGTGAGCATATTTAACTCCCCAAATCTTCATTTACTGCTTCACCTTTGTTATCTTCAGATCCTTTCCTGTATCAATAAGCTTTTACTCCCTTCCTCCAAAGCCCTTTTAAAATTAATCTTCTTAAAGATTCTGGGAACACACAGCTCTGTATGCACCTAGTTGCATGCTGGTGCTTAACACTCAGCTGGTGGGGTGGGGGACTGACTTAGAATGTTTGTTGATTTCCATGGTGTAAATATTCCCACAATGGCTGATGTCAGATTTCCAACGTGACATCACTGAATACAGCATTAAGAAAGGATTTGCAGTGGCTTGCCATCACAGAATGTGGTGAGGAGTGCAAATTCTTTATAGTCCTCCATTTCAAGAGATGAAACTTAATTCTCTTCCATCTGAGTACAGCCAGGACTTAGTGAATCATTCAAATGAACGTAATATAGAAAAAGTGATGGGATTTATCTTAAAATATTAAGTTATAAACATACTGCAGCTTCCATCTTAATTATTCTGTCATGCTTTTGTGCTCTTATTCTCTCTCTCTCTCTCTCTCTTTCTCTCTCCCTCCCTCCTTACCCACCCCTCCATCCTTTGTTTTGGGGCAATTGGCTGCGGTATTGTAGAGAGGCTCACATACCAAGAAACTTAGGCATCTGACAGCCTGAGAAAAACTGGCATATCCAGTCCAATAGTCAGTGAAGATCTGAGGCCCATCAACATTCATGCACATGGGCTAGAAAGCACATCCTTCACCAGAACCGAGCCTTGAGAGGGCTCCTTCCCAGACACCTGGTGTGTCTGAGGTTTGCTGCAGCCTCCTTAGAGATTCTGAGTCAGAGCAACTCAGCTAAGCAGGTCCAGGTTTCCCGACCCACAGGAACAGTTACATAATAAATGTTCATTGTTTTAAGCTGAGTTTGGGGTGATTTGTTACACAGCCATAGATAACTGATACATACAGCATCTCTCCAATACACATACAACAGCCATAAATAACCTAAAGAACATACATGGGGTGATACCAGCAAGATGACAGAATAGGGAGTCCCAGCCCTCATTCTCCCACAGAAACACAGATTTGACAGTGATACTCTTAACAAAAATAGCTTTTTTTTTTTTTTTTTTTGAGACAGAGCCTCAAGCTGTCACCCTGGATAGAGTGCTGTGGCATCACAGCTTACAGTAACCTCCGATTCCTGGGCTCAAACGAGTCTCCTGCCTCCACCTCCCAAGTAGCTGGGACTACAGGTGCCCGCCACAACACCCGGCCATTTTTTGGTTGCAGCCGTCATTGTTGTTTGGCGGGCCGAGGCTGGATTCGAACCTGCCAGCTCAGGTGTACGTGGCTGGCGCCTTAGCCCATTGAGCTACAGGTGCCGAGCCAAAAAATAGCTTTATAAGAAGCCCCAAATCAAGAAATTTCAGTACTCCAGACAAGCACAAAATCAAGATTAACCACACTGAAACTGAGAAGAAGAGTTATTTCACTTTACCTGCTGGCACAGTTCAGCACCCAGAGAGACGGTGACTCCTCCCTGGGGTGGAATAAGGGAGGGTGGAGAGTGGGGCAAGCATCCAACATTTCTATCCTTTCAGTACACTTCCCAAGTGGATGGTTTCTGTCCTACTTCTCACAAAATACTAAAAGAAGTAGAATAACCCAGATGCCTGAGACAGCAAGAAGGATGGGGACCTTTCTATGACTGGTGAGGCTCTGAGAAACTTGTATAAATCATAGAACTGAGGCTCCCCCCAGACGGAAGGGGGAGCAGATCATTACTATAACATCTCCAGCCTTGCACGGGACTCCCTGAAGAGCTGGTTTCAATCTCACATCCTATGGTGCACTGATAGAACTTATACAGGCACCAGAAGAAGGAAGAGATTACTGGCACTTACCCCCAAAAAAGACTGGATACCCAGGAAAAAAGACCCAGAAACTCCATCTATGATAGCTGGTGAGGGTCCTTCCCAGTTGAAGCCAGACCATAAAGACTGAAGAGGAAGCTTTTTCTTCAAATGTAGAGACTCCAGTGCAAAGCTACAAGGGACACAGAGAATCAGGAAAAGAAAACACCATCAAAAGAAGAACAATGACAACAACAAAAAAAACTGGCTCAGCGCCTGTGGCTCAACGGGCTAAGGCGCCAGCCACGTACACCTGAGCTGGCGGGTTCGAATCCAGCCCGGGCCCGCCAAACAACAATGACGGCTGCAACCAAAAAATGGCCAGGCATTGTGGCGGGCGCCTGTGGTCCCAGCTACTTGGGAGGTGGAGGCAGGAGACTCGCTTGAGCCCAGGAATTGGAGGTAGCTGTGAGCTGTGATGCCACAGCGCTCTATCCAAGGTGACAGCTTGAGGCTCTGTCTCAAAAAAAAAAAAAGCATATGAAAGTCAACAAAGGAAGATGTGTGTGCTAAGGGTTTAAAGTGTAGAGTTTTTGCCTGGAATTAAAGTTAAATTGTTATCAGCTTAACAACATAGACTATGATAACATGTTTTATGTAAATGTCATGGGAGCCATAAGAAAATACCTATAGCAGATACACAAAAGAAAGTAATCAAAGCATGCCACTACCAAAAAAATCAATAAAACACAAAGGAAGACAGCAAGAGAAGAGAAGAGGGACGAAAGAACTATAAAACAGAAAACGATTAACGAAATGTCAAAAGTAAGCAAGTAAATAAGTAATAATAAGGATAGTAAATCCTTACCTATCAACAATTTAATTGTAAATGTAAGTGGATTAGACTATCCAACAGAAAGACGTAGAGTAGTTGAGTAGATAAAAAACTAGATCTAACTATATGTTATATGCAAGAGACACACATACACAGAAAATTAAGGGTGTAAAAAAGATGCTCTATGCAAATGATAACCCAAAGACAGCAAGAATGACTATTATCACATCGAACAAAATAGAGTTTAAGTCAAAAATTGTCACAGGAGCCAAAGAAGTACATTATGTAATGATAAAAAAGTGACAATCTATCAAGAAGGTATAACAATTCTGTGTGCTCCCAGCATCAAAGCACCAAAATCTATAAAGCCAACACTGACAGATCTGAAAGAGAAACAGAAATACAATAAGAACAGGAGATTTCAAAACTCCACTTTCAACAACAGAGATGTTAACATTTAAACAGAAAATTAGTAAGGATATAGAAGACTAGAACAACACTATGGTGTTGGTACAAATGGCCCTAACCGATATATACAGAACATTCTACCAAACAGCACCAGAACATATATTCTTCACGAGTGCACGAAGAACATTCTCATGAATGGATCACATGTTAGGTCATAGCAAGTCTCAAGAAATTTAACAAGATTGAAATTATAGCAAATATCTTTTTCAACCACAATGGAATAAAACTAGAAATCAATAACAGAAATCAATATCAAATACATGGCAGTTAAACAACACACTCTTAACCAACCATTCAGTCAAAGAAGAAATCAAAAAGGGAAATTAGAAAATATCTTGAGACAAGTGAAAATACAACATACCAACCCCTGGGATGTGGTAGAAAGAGGGAACTTTATAGTGATGAACACTAACATTGAAAAAGAAAGACGATTTCAAATTAAACACCCTAACAGCACACTTCACAGAACTAGAAAAAGAAGAACAAACTAAACATAAAGCTGGAAGGGGGGAGGAAATAATAAAAATTACAATAGAAATCAATAAAATAAAACATAGAAGAACAGTAGAAAAACTCACAAAAGTAAGAGTTGCTTTTTTAAGTCAACAATATTGGCAAACTTTAGCTAGAATAACTAGGAAAAAAGGAGAGAAGATTCAAATAAATAAAATCGCAAATAGAAAAGGAGATATTACAACTAATGCCACAGAAATAAAAAGAACCATAAGAGGCTATGATGAACAGTGATATGCCAACTAATTAGATAACCTATAAGGAATGGAAAAATTCCTAGAAGCATACAACTTACCAGACTGAATCAAGAGGAGCCAGAAAGCCTGAACAAACTAATAACAAACAAGGATACAGGATCAACAATCAGAAACCTCCCAACGAACATCAGAACAGGACCAAACGGCTTCACCAGTCAATTCTACCAAACATTTAACAAAAAATTAACATTAACCCTTCTTAAGCTATTCCAAAACAGTAAACAAAAGGGTATTTCTACATTCATTTTATGAAGACAGCAATACCCTGACACCAAAGCCAGACAAAAATACCACAAGAAAAGAAAACTGCAGGCTATTATCCCTAATGAACATATATGAAAAAATCCTCAACAACAGACTATTGTCCTACACCATGCACAAAAATCAACTGAAAATGAATAACAGATGCAAGTGTGAGACAGGAAGCTGTAAAATTCCTAGAAGAAAGTGTAGGGCTAAGGTTTGCGACATCTGTGTGTGCAGTGATTTTTTGGATATGACAACGAAAGCACGAACAACAAAAGCAGCATTAGACAATCGAACTTACCTTCTACACAGCAAGGAAACAGTAGAGTGAAAGGCAATCTATGGAATGGAAGAAAGTTGAAAACCATATATGTGAGAAGGGATTAATGTCTAAAATATTAAAGAACTCATAAAAATCATTAGCAAAAAAAAAAATTTTTAAATGAGCAATGAACTCAAATGGATATTTCTCCCAAGAAGACATGCAATGGCCGTCCGTTACAAGGAAAAAAAGTTCACCATCACTATCATCAGGGAAATGTAAATCAAAACCACAACCGGCTTTCACCTCGTGCTATTGTCAAAACATAGAAATGTCGCAAGGATATGAAGGACAGACATTGCATGACTCCATTCACATGAAAGCTCTAAAATAGTCAACCTCATGGAAACAGAGAGTGGAATGTTTGCCAGTAGCTGAGTGGGAGGAGGAAGCAGGGAGTCACCGCTCAGATGGCAGGTTCTGGGGAGTTTCTGTACTGCACTGTCTGTGGTTGAGAACTCTGTGCTGTGTACTTCAAAATGTAAGAGGCGGCCTCAGCGCCTGTAGCTTAATGGTTAGGGTGCTAAGCACATGCTCCCGGGCTTGTGGGTTCCAACCTGGCCTGGGCCTGCTAAACAAACAATGACAACAACAAAAAACAAAACAACAACAACAAAAATAGCCAGGAATTGTGGCAGGCACCGTAGTCCTAGCTACTTGGGAGGCTGAGGCAAGAGAATTGCTGAAGCCCAAGAGTTTGAGGTTGCTGTGAGCTGTGATGGCACGGGACTCTACCCAGGGTGACAGCTTGAGACTCTGTCTCAAAAAAAGAAAATTGCTCGTTTCCCTCTCTGCCCCTCTCTCTCCCATACTCTCTCTCTCCTCTCTCTTCTCTCTCTCCTCTCTCCCCCTTTCTCCCCCTTTCTCTTTCTCTCTCTCTCCCCTCCTCCTTAATGCTGCTCTGCAGCATCCCCTGCCAATAAAGACCTTTCGTACAAAAAAAAAAATTTTCAGAGGGCAGACATCACGTTAAGTGCTCGTACAACATTAATTATTTTAGAAACTATTTTAATAATAATACAAAGATGGTCCTGGCCTCTTCCACTCTGAGGCTTCTTGCCCCCAAGCACAAATCAAAGAAGGGGCACTGCCCGGCCTCAGTAGTCATTGTGGCCTTCATAGACACACTACCCTGAAAAGAGAAGTGGAGGAGAGGGGAGGGGAAGGAGGGAGGGGAGGGGAGGGGGCAGGTAAGGCAGGGGAGAGGAAGGTGGGAAGGAGAGGGGAGGGGAAGGGGGAGAGAAAAGAGTTTCGATTAAAACTGTTCTTGAAGAAACAGCATAAATTATTAATGCTATTAAATCTCTACCCTTGGGGTAAAAAGAGCATAAAGGATGATAAAACGTGGCACCATAATTAAGAAGTGATGATTTTGTATGTTTATTACCTTTGTTTTTAATGTAATCGGTTAGTTGCAAGTTCATATGTTTTATTGTTTGGAATAATGGCTGTGTTAACTATTGATTCACAAAATCCCTTCAGTTTCCATAGCGACTCTTGCAAGTTGCTATGAGCAGCTCCAGCAGACCACAGGGTCCTTGTCTAGTCTCTGCTACTTGGGCTCAGCGCCCCTGCGCACCCACTGCCCTCCACTGCTGGACGTGCAGAGCAGTGTGTGGCCACCTGGCAGAGTTCATGAACCTCCTGCAAGTGCAGTAACATTCCAGACCTCTGGATTCATTTTGGGGGGAGATGGAGGCTTGAAAATCTGCGTTGGAGTAAGTGGCTGCCGCACACACAGCTCTGGGGGTGATTACCAAGAACAGTAAGATGGGAGGACCACTGGTTCAGGGGACTGTTTGTGAAGTCTAACGAAACAGGGTTTTTTTAATTTTCTTTTTTCTAACAGTTTTCTAATCCCAGATCTACTTGTTTTGGAAAGTTGCTCAATGACTTCATCTGAACATGAGGCTACAGAATGGGCATTCCACCAAATTAGTATCCATAAAATAATGCCTGTCAGGGGGTGGGCACAGTGCCCAGCAAAAAAAAATGTTCTGTCCCCCTTCACCCCTTGCTGGAACAGACTCTCCAATTAGAGCCTCTTGTCAGCCTCTGGAACGCCCCATCCAGACATTGCTCCTCCAGAATCCCTTCGGATTTCTTTACCCCAAACGCAAATGCCCGCCAGTCGCTCTTAAGCAGGGAAGAAATTCTCTCAGCCAACCTCCACCTCGTGGCTGTCACCACTGGATTGGTCACATACGCATTCCAGCAGTTAGATGTGTCACCAAACGTTTATGCTACTTTTACTTGTGGTTGTGTAATACATTAAAAATTATGTAAATTGATAAATGTGAGAGTAAAAAACAGTTGAATGTTTCAGGAATTTTTTTAAAATTTGAAAAATGGGAGTAGGTATGAATGAGAAAAACATAATAGACTAAGGCAAACAAAAATCTCTAAAGATTCTGCCCTTAGGTTTATGTAAAAACTTGCCACTTCACTTTAAGGAAACTAAAACTAGGAGTAATAGAAAATTAGTTGTGAATCCAAGAAAAAGGAGAGCAACTCCAGCAGACAGTGTCATATGCGCAAGAAAGGCCAGGTTCCTATGCCCAACAGCCAGCAGGTGAATGGGCATCGTATATGCTATGCTTTAAGTTAAAATAAATTATCAAAATTGTGCTTGTATGCTTCACTTTTTATCTTTTTAAACATTTTTTCCATTAATCAATCCACACTACATGTTCTGGTCTTATTAAAAGGGTTATAGAGCAAACAGGTAACAATCCGAAGACGTCGCTTGAATCAGTCGGACAGAACGCCATCGGCAAGCTATGACCACCTGAATATCTAATCACCGGCTCAACTTAAACATGGTCCAAAAGGCTTGCCACTGTTTTCCTTTTTCTTTCTTTCTTTCTTTTTTTTTTTTTTTTTTTTCTTTTTAGAGACAAGATCTCACTATGTTGCTCAGATGGGCTTTGAACTCCTGGGCTCGAGCAATTCTTCCACCTCAGCGTCCAGAGTAGCTGGGACTACAGAGTCTCACTCTGTCTCCCTGGGTAGAGCACTAGGGCATCACAGCTCACAGCAGCAAGCAATCCTCTTGCCTCAGCCTCCCAAGTTGCTGGGACTACAGGTGCCCACCAACACAACCAGCTAGTTCTTCCATTTTTACTAGAGACAGTCTTGTTCCTGTTCAGTCTGCTCACGAACTCCTGAGCTCAAGCAATCCTCCTGCCTCGGCCTCCCAGAGTGTGGGGTTACAGGTGCGAGCCACCACGCCCAGTTCCAGCATGGCTTTTTACGGCTCTACCCTGTACCAATTTCTCTGTATCCCAGTAACCACCCCAGTATCACTGACCTCCCAGCAACACTGCCCAAAACAAAAAAACAGTATGAGCCACGAGGGTCTATTTCTTTTTTCTAGCAGCCATGTTTTTACAAAGTAAAAAGGAAAATTAATTTTAATAGTAGATTTTGCTTAACTCAACATATGTCCCAATTAACATTCCAACTTGTGATCAAATATGAAACTTATTAATGAGGCTCCGTACTGTACTCAGTCTTTAAAATCCATCTGCAGTTTGCATGGCAGCACGTCACACTCAGACTAGCTGTGTTTCAAGAGCTCAGTAACCACCGGTGGCCAGTGACAACTATATACGTTAGCTGGAAAATCTCGACACCCGGATATTCCCATGTCTGACATTTAAGCCTTTTGCTTTACCTTCACAGTTAATCCCCAGTGCAGCCTCCAGTCACCTGTCCCCTGGACTATGGCACCGTCTCCCACTTACATCTCAATTTCCATCTTGCTGCCAAAATTACATCCTCTGTCATCACTGTGACCGTTCTACCATCCCAAGTCCATCCCATGTCCATCCCATGTCCACCTCATGTCCATCTCATGGTGGGGCAAAACACAGACCTGCTCCCCATCTTTCAAGAGCATCCTCAGGGGTTCCTAGGTGCCTTATTCTCCTCTGGCTTCTTCGACTTCATTGCTGTCTTTCAAGCTGTTACTCTGAATTCCTGCGTCTTCATCCTTCCCCCCCAAGCTGGCTTTCTTTCTCCCAAGGCTGCCTCTGTCCCCTAGACCCTTTCCTGTTGCCTTCCTCTCTCCTACACTTTCACGTCCTCTTTCTGCCCTTCACTTCTCCTTCACACGCATCTCTCCCCTCTCCCAGAGAAAGTGAGGCCATCCCTGGAGTCCTCTGACCCTGAGCTGTCACCCCAACACCTCTGTTTCCTCTCTCGGCCACTCTTCTACTCAACTTCCACCCTGCAGGTTTTACTCATCTAGTGACACTTAACACTCGTAGGTCATGTGTTGTGGTGTGGTGTCACCAAGCCTTTGTGTGGCTTCTGACTAAATCCACGGGTACACACTGGAAAGTAGCTGCCCAGATTCCCCCCAGCAACTCAAGGCTGGGCCCTCGGCAAACAGACATGCGGTCCTCAGGGAGCCTGGGCTACCAGGCCCTTTGGGTGGCCTTAGTGCCCTGCCTGTCAGTCACGTCCAGGTTCAATGCCCAGTGCACTGTATGCAGCAGCGGGAACTGTGCACCTTGAGAGCAGCTGCAGGAACCTCGTGCGCTGTATCAGCAGCTCCAGGCTCCACCTCCTTGTGCAGCCTCAGAGTCACTCAGCCCAGGGTTGTGGGCTTCACAGGCAGCCACACACAGGTTACCTGGAGAGGTCTGCACAGCCAGTATTGCATCTCCACCGGTCTCTGCCAATTTTCGGTGCCCTTGCCTCCCTTGAGGCCCCTCCCCTCCAATCCCTGCTGTCTTTCTGTCCATAGAAGTGTCCTACAGCACTTGGGAAGTCTGTCCCACAGCCTCAGTGCTCTGATGCCCACAATGTCTCTGGTGATTTCTAGTGTGGTCCAAGGAAGCTCTCAGTGTCCCTGGTGATTTCCAGTGTGGCCCGTGGATGCTTTCAGTGTCCCTGGTGATTTCTAACGTGACCCTTGAAAGCTCTCAGTGTCCCTGGTGATTTCCAGTGTGGCCCGTGGATGCTCACAGTGTCCCTGGTGATTTCCAATGAGGCCTGTGGATGCTCTCAGTATCCCTGGTGATTTCCAGTGTGGCCCGTGGATGCTCTCAGTGTCCCTGGTGATTTCCAACATGACCCTTGGAAGCTCGCAGTGTCCCTGTTGATTTCCAGTGTGGCCCATGGATGTTTTCAGTGTCCCTGGTGATTTCTAACGTGGCCTGTGGATGCTGTCAGTGTCCCTGGTGACTTCTAACGTGGCCTGTGGATGCTCTCAGTGTCCCTGGTGATTTCCAGTGTGGCCCATGGATGCTTTCAGTGTCCCTGGTGATTTGTAACGTGGCCTGTGGATGCTCTCAGTGTCCCTGGTGACTTCTAACGTGGCCTGTGGATGCTCACAGTGTCCCTGGTGATTTCCAGTGTGGCCCATGGATGCTCACAGTGTCCCTGGTGATTTCCAGCGTGGCCCGTGGATGCTCTCAGTGTCCCTGTTGAATTCCAGTGTGGCATGTGGATGCTCTCAGTGTCCCTGGTGATTTCCAGTGTGGTCCGTGGATGCTTTCAGTGTCCCTGGTGATTTCTAACGTGGCCTGTGGATGCTCTCAGTGTCCCTGGTGACTTCTAACGTGACCCTTGGAAGCTCTCAGTGTCCCTGTTGATTTCCAGTGTGGCCTGTGGATGCTCTCAGTGTCCCTGTTGATTTCCAGCATGGCCTATAGATGTTCTCAGTGTCCCTGGTGATTTCCAGCGTGGTCCGTGGATGCTCACAGCGTCCCTGGTGATTTGTAGTATGGCCTATAGATGTTCTCAGTGTCCCTGGTGATTTCTAGCATTCCCCGTTGGTACTTTCTGTGTCCCTGGTGATTTCTAACGTGACCCTTGGAAGCTCTCAGTGTCCCTGTTGATTTCCAGTGTGGCCCATGGATGCTCTCAGCGTCCCTGGTGATTTGTAGTATGGCCTATAGATGTTCTCAGTGTCCCTGTTGATTTCCAGCGTGGTCCGTGGATGCTCTCAGTGTCCCTGGTGATTTCCAGTGTGGCCTATAGATGTTCTCAGTGTCCCTGGTGATTTCTAGCATTCCCCGTCGGTACTTTCTGTGTCCCTGGTGATTTCTAGCATTCCCCGTTGGTACTTTCTGTGTCCCTGGTGATTTCTAGCATCCCCCGTTGGTACTTTCTGTGTCCCTGGTGATTTCTAGCATTCCCCGTCGGTACTTTCTGTGTCCCTGGTGATTTCTAGCACAGCTTTTGAATGCTTTTTACTCTCATCTTATTGGAGTTCCCTGCAGTACCCGAAACTAAGGAGCACTTCTTCCTTCTCCAACCCTTTAGCAGGGCTCCACCCTTGTCCCCTGCTGTCATCCCCTCACATGCTTAGGTGACCTCATCCATTGTCACAGGTCACTCAGTGCCCCGTGGTTTCTGTGTGCACAGCTCCCTGAGTTCAGAACCCACATTGCCTCCTTCCTAGCAATGGAGACCAGCCTTACCAGTGCTGCACCACATGGGTGCTTGGTATATGTTTGCAAATGAATGAATGATTCAGAAAATTCCCTACCAGCTTCCTTCCAACTGTGGTCTCCTTACTCAGCAAGTCTTTCTGCGCCCACATTCTCCCATGGGACTCCTTCCTTGGTGGGATGGACCAGCCACAGTTTCCTCTTCACTCATCCACCTTATGTACCAAGTTGCTTTCATGTAACAAAATTCATATACCAGATTTCTTGTTCAATTTGTGCATTTCCTATTCCTGCCAACATTAATGTTATCCATATTGTTAATATAATTTTAAGCCTACCACACCATAAATACAATATTCAAAAGGGAAAACTGGAGTTTGTATTATGTTCTTATCTTTGGAAATCAAATTGCTGGAATGAAAATCAAACTGCCAACTTTCATCAGATAAACACTTCAGGGAATGATTGGTTTTCCCTTCAGCTGCCAGAAACTGACAAACACAAACAATGCCTAACACCATAGAGAACGTTGCTCAGAAAATATTAGACATTAGTAAGATATACACAGAACTAGAATCTTTCATTGTAGACAATGTTACTTTGTTTTCCATAATATTGCTTGTATTTTTTTTAATGTCAAGAGTCTGGGAGAAAAAGTCATTCATCTTTTTATTTTCTATGACACACCAGATACCATGGTGAAATGCTCTCTTACATGATGGAAGCTGTTCACTCACCTGCAGCATAATAAATGCATACAAACATATGAGTAGTGCCCACACGTACGCCAGACCGACTCCTGCTGTGACGAGCATTTCAGTAGCCTCCGTGCTTCTGACATGATGCTAATGACGTCAAATTGAGGCTAATCAGTGACTCACATACAGAGGGAGAAAAACAAACATCTCACTCATCCTCAGAACTGTATTCTTAATTTCATAGCTCTGTGGCTGACAGCAAGCCCACCTCACTGAAGGAATGACACCTTGACATGAGGCCCGCGAGTGACTGGATAGTCACATCAACATTATTTGCAAAAAAAACACAAAGAAAAAAATGGCTTATTCATTAATTGGACGCCCAAACAGCAGTCACCAATAGCAATGACTTCAACATAACATGGTGCCATCCCACAGTTACTGCCATGGTACACCATGGTACACCTCCATACAGATTCTTCACAGTCCTTGAAGTTCAATGAGGACTCTCCTCCTCCCCAAACACACACCGCAGGAGCTCAGACCTGGAATCTTGCTCCAAGTTAACAAAGAACACAGATTTGTTTACTCCCTACTCGGTCACATGAGTAAGAGTGACACACACCTTGAGTTATTCAACTTGGGAGCGGCCAGATTCCAAAGCGTTAGTTAGATGAGGGCTCGGGAGGGCCAGAGTGCAGCTGAGCAGCCAAGACCTGTTGGTGGCTTGGCCGAGGTCTTGAGACTGGTTTTGCCCTCTCATGCCCTCTCTTAAAATTATATTAACAATATGGATAACATTAATGTTGGCAGAAATAGGAAATGCACAAATTGAACAAGAAATCTGGTATATGAATTTTGTTACATGAAAGCAACTTGGTACATAAGGTTGATGAGTGAAGAGGAAACCATGGCTGGTCCATCCCACCAAGGAATGGAGGCAATGGAGGCTCTCATTCACGGGAAACCTGTGGTCAAATGACCAGAGTTTACCACAGAACCTCGGTAGGATTTCTGTAAGAGAAGCCCGGGGGCTGGGAGAGCAGGGGAGAGGCAGAAGGAGAAGGAGGGAAACAGGGAGAAGTAGAGGAGAAAGAAATGAGAGTAAAAGGAAATATAGCAAACTGCCCTTATACCCTATAAATATAGACAAAAATAATATTTTTTTAAAAAGAGAAAGCAAAAGTAAGGCAGTTAAAAAATGAAGTTGCTAATATCTATTTGGAGATCTTCAACTTCAATGTGCTGAATATAGAGAATTTACTTTCCTTACAGATGGTTAGTCCTAAATAAAACTGAGAAATCTCTCTATCTTATTGAAGATACACATTATCATAACAAAATAAGTGAAACATCATACCGTAAAGTGCTTTACTGTTCAGTGTTTCATCTTCCCCTGGTAACTTCATGTTCACAATGACCTCATTTTACAATCTACATTTTAAAGATAAACCAGTGGAATTCATAAAGAATAAATTCCAAAGCAAAAATATGCAAGATCAAAAACGTATTTTGGAATTACCCTTTCACTTAAGTTTTGAGAGCTGAGTGATTCTATTTTAGGAAGACATATAATAAATGTAAAGTCCTAGCATGTTGCTGGGAGTCAAGAATAAATTCAATTTCTGTGTCCTTATCTTCTCTATAAAGAAATCATTATTCTTGTGTCTTTACTAACTGTAAGATGTGATATGCCTTTAACAACTATAAATGTGGTGGTGGTATTCATCAGATTTTACTTAAATGATATACTCTGTTATTTAGAAACAAGATAACAACAGAAAAAGATGATGCAGTGGTCCACTTATAAACTGTTATGTGTAGCCCTCTGCTAGTATAATGATCAGGAAAAGATTAAAGCTCATTTTCTCTTATGTATTCCTTGGGAATGAAGTTACCAAACATACGGCACCCTCTCCTCAGACAAATGCCACCAAACATGATTGGTCTGCCCTTTCGCTGCAAGACGCTGGCCAGCCTCTTCTTTAGGGTGGGGACTCAGTCACGGCAAGGCATTTATCTACATGGATGTCTAATGCTTTTGCCAAACCCTTGACTCCTTCTCCTTCCCCTGACAAAAAACAAACCTGTTTTTCTCCCAGTCTTCCTCATCTCAGAAATAACCTCAATGTTTGTTAAATACAATTCCTGTTTACTGCCTTGATCTTTCTCTTTTCCCACAGCACATCAGCAATCTCTATCTGTACCTGCACTCACCATGGTCAATGTCACTTCCCTAAACTGAGCCACCAACTTCCCTCACGTTGACCATCACAATCACCCCTAACTGGTCTCTGCTTCTGCCCCTGCCCAACTGGGATGTATTGCTCACACTGGAGCCTATTTTCAAAATATAAATCAGATTATATTATTCCTCTACTTAAACGTTTTCAGCAGTTTTCTAACACTCTTGAAATAAGTTCCCGACTTCTGACCATGGCTTTCACGGTCCTCCCAGGTCTGTCTCTTGCCTGCCTGTCCCACCCCACATCAAGCCCCTCTCTCTCAGGCCTCCTTGTGATGTAGATACTCCAGGTGCTATTGCCCACCTTATCTCCCTGTTCAGTTCTGCATTTAGTTATCACAAAATGTTCTTTCTTCTTTTTTTTTTTGTCATTTCTTTTTTCTTTTTAATTAAATCATAAACACATAGATCATGTATACATTAATGAATTTATGAGGTACAATGTGCTGATTTCACATAAAATTAGGAATGCTTACATCACACTGGTTTATACCACATCTCATTTACTTAATTATTGTGTTATGACAGATGTACTCTATAATAATAGATCTGACATGCACCCTTTCATTATGCACCATAGGTGTGATCCCACCATTCACCCTCCCTCAATCTGACCTCCATCCACCGTTCCCATCTCCCCCTCACCTGCCATTACCCCTCCTCCCTCCTTCTTCTTGAGCCATAGTTGTGATCTATTCTTCATATGAAAGTGTGAGTGATTGTAAATTGGTTTCATACTAGTACTGAGTACATTGGATATTTTTTCTTCCATTCTTGAGACACTTTACTAAGTAGGATATGTTCCAGCTCCATCCAGGTAAATGTAAAAGAGGTTAAGTCTCCGTCTTTTTTTAAGACTGCATAAAATTCCCTGGTATACATATACCACAATTTATTAATCCATTCATGAGTCAATGGGCACTTGGGCTTCTTTCATAACTTGGCTATTACGAATTGAGCTGCAACGAACAATCTGGTGCAAATATCTTTGTTATAAAGTGGTTTTTGGTCTTTTGGATATACACCTACTAGAGGAGTTACAGGGTCAAACAGCAGGTCTACTTTTAGATCCCTGAGTATTCTCCATACTTCTTTACAAAAGGGACATATTAGCTTGCATTCCCACCAGCATTGCAGAAGTGTTCCCTTTTCTCCACATCCATGCCAACATCTGTAATTCTGGAATTTTGTTATGTGAGCCACTCTTACTAGAGTTAGATATGTCAAAGTGGTTTTGATTTGCATTTCTCTGATGATTAAAGATGATGAACATTTTTTCATGTGTCTGTAGGCCATGAGCCTATCTTCTTCAGAGAAACTTCTGTTCAAGTCCCTTGCCCACAATGAAATGGGATTACTTGTTCTTTTCTTATTAATAAGTATGAGTTCTCTGTGGATTCTGGTCATCAAACCTTTGCATAATATGCAAATATCCTCCCCCATTCTGAGGGCTGTCTGCTTCTTTTACCTACTGTGTGTTCATGGATGTGCAGAAGCTTTTTAATATGACCAGATCCCAGTAATGTATTTTTGGTGTTGCTTTGATTGCCCAGGGGGTTGCCCTCATAAAGTATTCTCCCAGGCCAATTTCTTCAAGTGTTTATCCTGCACTGTCTCCAAGAATCTTTGTATTTTCATGTCTTAAGTTTAAGTATTTTATCCAGGGAGAGTCAATTTTTGTTAATGGTGAAAGGTGTGGGTCCAGTTTCAGTCTTCTACAAGTAGCCAGCCAATTCTCCCAGCACCATTTGTTAAATAGGGAATCCTGCCCCAAATTTATATTTTTGATGGGCTTATCAAAGATCAAATGACAATAAGTGTCTGGGTTCATCTCTTAGTTCTCAATTTTAGTCCAGACATCTACCTCTCTACTTTTGTACCAGTACTGTGCTGTTTTGATCACTATAGATTTATAGTATAGTTTGAAGTCTGGTAGCATGATTCCTCCTGATTTGTTTTCATTTCTGAGTAATGTCTTGGTTATTTGAGGTATTTTCTTGTTCAATATAAAACAAAATACTATTTTTCCCAGATCTTTAAAGTATGATGGTGGTGCATTGATAGGGATTGCATTAAATTTGTAAATTGCTTTGGGTAACGTGGACATTTTTAATAATGTTGATTCTTCCCAGTCATGAGCATGGTATGTTTTTTCATTTGTTAACATCTTCAGCTATTTCTTCTCTTAGAGTTTCATAATTCTATTTATAGAGATCTTTCACGTCCTTTGTTAGGTAAATTCCCAAATATTTCATCTTCTTTGGCACAACTGAAAAGGGAATAGAGACCTTGACTGTTTTTTCACCTTGAATATTATTGGTATATATAAAAGCAACTGATTTGTCAGTATTGATTTTGTATCCTGAGACACTACTGTATTCCTTGATCACTTCTAAGAGTTTTGTGGTTGAGTACCTGGGGTTTTCCAGGTATAAAATCATATCATCTGTGAAGAGTGAAAGTTTAATCTCCTCTGACCCTATTTATATACCCTTGATCGCCTTCTTTTGCCTGATTGTGATGGCTAAGACTTCCATTACAATGTTAAAAAGCAGTAGAGACAATGGGAAACCTTGCCTGGTTCCTGATCTGAGTGGAAATATTTTCAATTTTACTCCATTCAAAATGATACTGGCTGTGGGTTTTCTGTAGATGGCCTCTATCAGTTTAAGAAAAGTCCCTTCTATACCTATTTTCTTAAGTGTTCTGATCATGAAAGGATGCTGCATATTGTCAAAAGCTTTTTCTGCATCTATTGAGAGAATCATATGGTCTTTGTTTTTTAGTTTGTTTATGTGATGTGTTATATTTATAGATTTACATATATTGAACCAACCTTGAGACCCTGGGTAATGTGGACATTTGATGTCTTGCTGGATTCTGTTTGCTAGGATCTTATTGAATATTTTTACATTACATCTATGTTCATTAAAGATATTGGTCTATAGTTTTCTTTTCTTGTTGGGTCTTTTCCTGGCTTGGGATCAGGGTGATATTTGCTTCATAGAATGTGTTGGGAAGTATTCCTTCTTTGTAAATGTTCTGGAAAAGGTTAAGTAATATAGTTACTAGTTCCTCTTTAAAGATTTGGTAGAGAAGGGGTACAGAGGCAAGATGGCTGACTGGAGTCGGCTTTTCACAGAGGCTCTTGTCCAGAAGGAGAGTTTAAGGACAGAATTTTAGCAAGCAAGCTGATGGTTTAGAGCTGAGCCAAGATAGAAGGTTGAAGAATGCACATCAACCCCACTGAGGCGAGCTGCAACCCTAAGGATACAAACAATAGGTACAAAATCCATGGCCAAATGGATGGGAGTCCCCTCCCCCATGAGAATGGCTCGCAGTATACTTTCTACAAACAAGTGAGCAGAGTTCAAGCATCCTCCCATTTTATCCCATGGGAGAGACCCTCTAAAAACTAGACCTCCTTCCTGTACTAGGGTGCCATGGCACTCTTCTGCCAGGCATAAAACTGTATAAAACTGTATATATTCTCTATCTGCAGTTCTGAACTCCCAGCACTCCCCTTCACTCTCAGCCTGAGGTCTGCAAGCCTGTCCCCCATGGAGTCCTAATTCTTGGGTATTTTCTTGAGAAGTATGGATAGGGCATGGGCTATTGTAGGTCTGTGCTGATTCTGCAGCACAGGAGTAGGGAGAAGACGGTAGACTGAAGGAACCAGGAGAGGGAGAGGTGGTGCCCCACTGCAGCAGCAGTGGGAACAATAGGGCTCACACCTCTGGGGATATTTTGGAGAGATACTCCCTGTCTCTCTGCTCAACCAGAGAAAGCTGGCATCTTCTCCATTGGCAGACACTTGTGGAACAGATCCGGGATGGTAATGCAGGCCCTGTGAGAAAAGGGTATGCCTGAGGCGGTACCTGCCTGGGTAGGCACAGTGGAGACAGAGAATAGAAGGTGTGAGCAGATACGGCATACTCCCAGGGTGGGGCTGAGCCAGAGGACTGCTTTAGTGAGACTAAGACGCGCCCAGCCCTCAGGGGATCATAGCTGAGACAAAGGCAGGCAGGCAGAGGCTGGATCTCAGACCCGAGTGTGAGCTCTAACCTCACCCGCCCCAACATGGACTGCAGTGGAGACAGAAACACCAGCTCTGGGCAGCAGCACAGACCGAGGCTGAGTCGCAGTTTCTGTGAACTCAAACAGCACCTGGTCTGCAGGGGAATATAGCCAGGACAGAATCACAAATTCTGCAAAAATATAAGTGTCAGCAACAACAATCAGGGGCGGGACTGCAACTGAGTGAACGCCCCAGCTTCCATTAACCACCCAAGGTTGTCAGGCCTCAGCTCCCCCCTGCCAGATGGTGGCAGAGTGCAGAGGCCTGGCCGAGGAGACATAGATCTCCCTGTGACTCAGGCAGGCGCAAACCCCTGGAGGAGCATCTACTCATTGGAGGGAACTGGGTCACAGCCCTGTGGGGTTACCAGTGACTGGGTGTGACAGAGGTGTAGGTGGGGAAGGAGGCATCAACCTTCCCAGACTAATTGATTTGCAAGAGGTGTCCTTCTGACTCCATGGAGCAGCAGAGCAAGTCATATTCAGCTGTCAGCAGACCCTGTTATCTAGTTGCCAGAGACCTTTTGAACTCTTCCACTTGAGATTGGGTGCTGACTGGGACAATTGATTTGGATCTCTCGGACTGGACCAATCACCTGAGGACTATCCAAAGTGGTAACCTGGGTGTGTGGTTGTGGGAAGGTTTGATTTTTCTTTTCCAGTTGCTGCCTGTGCTGGTTAATCACTACTCCAAGATCCCCCCAACCCAACTTCACCTTATCTGCTCATCTAACTAAATGATGTAAAATAATCATGGGGAAGAATCAGCAGAAAAACTCTGGTAACATGAATAACCAGAGTAGATCAACTCCCCCAAGGAACTATATGGCAGACACAACTGAAGATTCAATGCATAAACAAATGGCTGAGACTTCAGAAATTGAATTCAGCATTTAGATTGCAAAGAAGATTCATAGAATGGAGTTAAAGTTGGAATTAGAAATGCAAGGAGCATTTCAAAAGTTGTCTCAAGAATTCAATGAATTCAAAGACAAAAATCACCAAAGATTTGACACATTGAGGCAAGAATTTGCAGGCCTCAAATATCTGACAAATACAGTAGAATACCTCAGTAACAGAATGGATCAAGCAGAAGAAAGGATTTCTGACATTGAAGACAAAGCTTTTGAATGCTCCCAAGCTCTCAAAGAGGAAGAGAAATGGAGAGCAAAAATAGATCATTCTCTCAGAGAATGCGAAGAAAACTAATATTCACCTTACAAGAATCCCTGAAAGTGACAAAGTTGCCTCGCAAGGCACAGAGATTCTTCTTTATGAGATTATGAAGGAGAACTTTCCAGACATGCTTTTAAAAGGATTAAAAATGTCCACTGGACTTTCGAAAAACTTGATACCCAAAATTCTACAAGGCTTATCAATATTCTCAATTAACGTGAATGCCTTAAAATGTCATCCAGAGATTCTGAAATTCAGAAAGCAGAAAGTTACAAAACCCCAGCACAACTCAACCCAAAAAAGACATCCCCCAGGCACATCATAATTAACTTCATGAAAGATAATATGAAGGGCAAAATTCTGAAAGCACCCAGACGTAAGAAAACCATAACCTACAAGGGGAAGAATATTAAAATGACTGCAGATCTCTCTGCTGAAACCTTTCAAGCTAGAAGAGGGTGGTCATCGACTTTTAATCTCCTAAAACAAAATAACTATCAACCCAGGATCCTGTATCCAGCTAAACTGAGTTTCATTTATAATGGGGAAATTAAATACTTTAATGACATTCACATGGTGAATAAATTGCCATAACTAAACCAGCTTTCCAGGATATTCTCAGACCTATCCTCCACAATGACCAGCATACTCATCTACCACAAAAGTAAACTTCCAACTTCCACAGTGGTGAAAGGATTAAAAATGTCCACTGGACTTTCGAAAAACTCGATACCCAAAATGCTACAAGGTTTATCACTATTCTCAATTAATGTGAATGTCTTAAATTGTCCTCTAAACAGATGCAGGTTGGCTGACTGTATACAAAAACTCAGGCCAGATATCTGCTGCATACAAGAATCTCATCTTACCTTAAAAGATAAATATAGACTCAGGGTGAAGGGATGGTCATCTATATTTCAGGCAAATGGAAATCAGAAAATAGCAGGGTTTGCAATTTTATTCACAGATACAATAGGCTTTAAACCAACAAAAGTAAGGAAAGATAATGATTGTCACTTCATATTTGTTAAGGGTAACACTCAACATGATGAGATTTCAATTATTAACATTTATGCACCCAAACAAAATGTGCCTCAATTTATGTGAGAGACTCTAACAGACCTGAGCAACTTGATTTCCTCCAGCTCAATAATAGTTGGAGATTTTAATACTCCTTTGGCAGTATTGGATAGATACTTCAGTAAGAAGCTAAGCAAAGAAATTTTAGACTTAAACTTAACCATTCAACATTTGGATTTAACAGACATCTACAGAATATTTCATCCTAACAAAACTGAATACACATTCATATCATCAGCCCATGGAACATCCTCCAAAATTGATCACATCTTAGGTCACAAGTCTAATCTCAGCAAATTTAAAAGAATAGAAATTATTCCTTGCATCTTCTCAAACCACCATGGAATAAAAGTTGAACTCAGTAACAACAGGAATCTGCATACGCATACAAAAACATGGAAGCTAAATAACCTTATGCTGAATGATAGCTGGGTCATAGATGAGATTAAGAAGGAAATTACCAAATTTTTGGAACAAAACAATAATGAAGACATGAATTATCAGAACCTCTGGATAGTGCAAAGGCAGTCCTAAGAAGGAAATTTATGCACTGCCAGCCTTCCCCAAGAGAACAGAAAGAGAGGAAGTTAACAACTTAATGGGACATCTCAA
>CAUYRH010039352.1:0-22010 GCA_963574655.1 Perodicticus potto
GTGCCTGTAGTCCCAGCTACTTGGGAGGCGGAGGCAGGAGACTCGCTTGAGCCCAGGAATTGGAGGTTGCTGTGAGCTGTGATGCCACAGCTCTCTATCCAGGGTGACAGCTTGAGGCTCTGTCTCAAAAAAAAAAAAAAAGAGAGAGAAGGGTTCTTCAATAAGGACGCAGACAGTAAGTGGGGCCTGCAGGGGAGGCAGTCAGGGTGCAGCTGGATGGCCTGTCGCCCAGACAGGTTGATGCAGGAGACTTGTGGAGGCTGGGACTCTCACTTTTATAACACTTCTTGTTCCTGTTATTCCATTTTCCTTTTATCTTTCCTTTCTTTTTGCAATCCGCTAAATGCCTTTCTTTTTGTTTACTTATTGAAGTTAAATTTTAGAATGCAAATGAGGACACACAGCAAATTCTGCCTCACAGATTGCTCTAGTACTTTCCACGTTTCTGTGATGAGGCTTCAGTCCTGTGTGACTAGGAGCTAGTTCACAGCTTGTTTACAGAAATAGCAGCTACTATCTATAGGCTAGTGCTGAAAAGACATTGAAAAGTATCATTTCCAATGCTAAATCCTGAGGTTCCAGTCTTAACCACAGCATGTAATTCTTATACATTTCATTTGCTTGATTAGTCAAGAAGACATTAATAATGAAACTAAACATCACCAAATACTTCCTACTACTTGGCAATAAAAAAGCAAAATACCTCTTTTTTTTTTTTTTTTTTTTTTTGTAGAGACAGAGTCTCACTTTATTGCCCTCAGTAGAGTGCCGTGGTGTCACACAGCCCACAGCAACCTCCAGCTCCTGGGCTTAGGTGATTCTCTTGCCTCAGCCTCCCAAGTAGCTGGGACTACAGCCGTCCGCCACAACGCCCGGCTATTTTTCTGTTTTGCAGTTCAGCTGAGGCCAGGTTTGAACCCGCCACCTTCGGTGTATGGGGCCAGTGCCCTACTTGATGAACCACAGGCACCGCCCCCAAAAAGCAAAATAACTCTTTAAAAGAATTTTTGGATCCAACAGGAAAAAAATATCCAAATTACATAATTCCTATAAATAATAATGAAAACACTGTATATCAGAATCTGTGAACTAAGGCAGCACCTATTGCTCAAAGAGTAGGGCACTAGCCCCATACGCCAGGGGTGGCGGGTTCAAACCCGGCCCAGCCAAAAAACTGCAAAAAAAAAAAGAGAATCTGTGAACTGTATCTCAATAAGTGCAAATTAAATAGTTTTTACTAAAGAAAGAAAAAATGAAAGTAAGTGAATTAAATGTTAATTAAAGAAACTAGGAAAGTCATCACTGAAAGTTATTAAAAGGAAATGGAAGGAACAAATAAAAGTGAAACTATAAATTAGAAAAGAGAAAGTTGAAGAAATGCATTTATATGAGATACCATATTAATTAGTCAAGGAGGAAAAACACCCATATAATCATTGTCAGAGATGCTGGATGAAAACTTGAGAAAATTCAACATCCTCTTCTTTTTTTTTTTTGAGGCAGACCCTCAAGCTGTCACCCTGGATAGAGTGCCGTGGCATCACAGCTCACAGCAACCTCCAATTCCTGGACTCAAGCGAGTCTCCTGCCTCCGTCTCCCAAGTAGCTGGGACTACAGGCGCCTGCCACAACGCCCAGCCATTTTTTGGTTGCAGCTGTCATTGTTTGGCGGGCCGGGCTGGATTCGAATCCGCCAGCTCAGGTGTACGTGGCTGGTGCCTTAGCCACTTGAGCCACAGGCGCAGAGCCTCAATATCCTTTTCTAATTAAAAAATAAAAACTCTTGATGAGAGAGTATGGGTACCTTCTTAACGTGATTATATATATATTTACAAAATATTTAATCATTAAAAATAAGAAACATTCCTATTAAATTTAAGATCAAGAAAAGGATATCTTCTCTTACAATTTTATACTTTTGTAGGAACACCAGCCAATGTAACTGGGCAGACATGAAAATGACTGAAAAGAAAATTTGAAAAGTAGAGAGAAAAGCATTTTTGTTTGTAAATATTAGACTGTGTGCCTGCCAACTTCAAGGGAACTAACAGGAATAAATCACTGGAAACAATAAGTGATAGGAAACGGAATTAAATATACAAAACCAGTAGATTTCCTTTACACGAAAAATTAGAAAATATAATGTTTAAAAATGCCACTTATAATAATAAAAAAGGTTAAGTTCCTAGGAATGAAATTAATTTTAAACAACAAAGAATATAAAATAATTTAAAATGATATTGAGGGATGTGATAGAAACCTTGAACAGGTAACCAGAACCAATGTTAAAACATAAATTATCCCCAAATTAATATTTACATTTAACAAGAAAAGACAAAGTGATTTCAACATTAATGTGAAAACAAGCCCCTAAGATGCCCAGATAATAAAACCAATAATTAAAGCAGTGATATTACTATTGTACACTGCTATGATTTAATAATAAAGACAATTTTAAAAAAAGAATATAAAGCAGCGATATTAGCAAATGAATAGACAGATCAATGGAACAGAATAGGAACTTCAGAAATAAATCCAAATATATATGGAAATTTAATATACAATAAAGGTGGCATTTCCAATGTTGAGGAAAAAGATGTATGATTCAATAAATGGTTTTGGGATCTATGGCTAGGCTTGGCAGGGGAAAGAATAATGTTCGTTTCTGCCTTAGTTTTTACACTATAGTAAATGCCACACTAATATAGTGTAATAAACCCCTCTTACACTAGATCAACCGTTCTCAACCTACGGGTTGTGACCTCTTTGGGGGTCAACTGACCCTTTCAGAGGGGCCGCCTAAGACTGTCCTGCATATCAGATATTTACATTACGATTCATAACAGTAGCAAAAGTATAGTTATGAAGCAGCAACGAAAATAATTTTATGGTGGGAGGTGACCACAATATGAGGAACTGTATTAAAGGGTCACGACTTTAGGAAGGTTGAGAACCACTGCACTAGATTATACACTATAATAGCTCACACCTGTAATCCTAGCACTCTGGGAGGCCGAGGTGGACTGATTGCTTGAGTTTAGGAGTTGGAGACCAGCCTGAGCAGGAGTGAGACCCTCATTTCTAAAAATAGCCGAGCATTGTGGTGGGTTCCTGCAGTCCCAGCTACTCGGGAGGCTGAGGCGAGAGAATCACGTGAGCCCAAGACTTTGAGGTTGCTGTGAGCTGGGCTGCTATGGCACTCTACCCAGGGTAACAAAGTGAGACCCTGTCTCAAAAAAAAAAAAAAAAAATCTCATCTGGTACATGAATTAAATTAAGGTACCAGATGACAACAGGAGGATTTTGTTTGTTTCTTAGTAACCTCTTACTGGGGAAATATAACACAAAACCCAAAAGCCTTAAGAGAAAAGATTGATGATTTGACTGCATGACTATCAAGTGTCTCTATGATTAGAAAAATCAAGCCAGGTGCAGTGGCTCACACCTGTAATCCAGCATTCTGGGAGGTGGGAGGATTTCTTGAGACCAGGTGTTCAAGACCAGCCTGAAAAAGAGTGAGACCTTGTCTCTACCATGAACAAAAATGTGCTGAGGGGGGTGGCTCCTGTGGCTCATCGAATAGGGCGCCAGCCCCATATACCGAAGGTGGTGGGTTCAAATCCGGCCTTGGCTGAACTGCAAAACAGAAAAATAGCCGGGCGTTGTGGCCGGCGCCTGTAGTCCCAGCTACTTGGGAGGCTGAGGCAAGAGAATCGCCTAATCCCAGGAGTTGGAGGTTGCTGTGAGCTGTGTGACGTCATGGCAGTCTACTGAGGGCAAAAAAGTGAGACTCTGTCTCTACAAAAAAAAAAAAAATGTGCTGAGGGTTGTGATGCATGCCTGTAGTCCCAGTCACTCAGGTGGCTGAGGCAGGAGGATCACTTGAGCCCAGGAGTCGAGGCTGCAGTAAGCTATGATGATGCCACAGCACTCTACCTAGGCAACAGAGCAAGACCTTGTCTCCACAAAAAGAAAAAGAAAGAAAGAAAAAGAAAAATGCCATCCTGTAAACACACAATTTCTTTCTTTAAATCCCATTGTGTTCCTTATTTCAGCATGTGATTTTGCTCTGTCATTTTGGAGTCATTCCTCAAATGCCTGATCAAAAGCTCTATGGGAAGGTGGGACTTTGTGGCCAAGGGGTAGGCTGTGTTCTAAGGTGATGGAGTTGGAAGACTGATTTGCTTTGTTTGAATGACTCCAAATATCAGTATTATCTATATGTCTTTACTTCGGGCCTGTATGGTTTTTCCAAAAAGATACCCTCTGAGCTTTTACCACTGCCAGGCTGTTTGCTTTCTGGGTGCCCAACAGGGCAGGAGGCTGGAGCTGCCCTCGAGTGGCAGCAGACTTTGAAGGTCACCTCCATGTTCATCCAGGCCTTTTGCCCCCACCTGGTTCTGTTTCTACAGGATAAACTCTGGTCTGTGATGGTGGTGGAGTAAGGTGTCCTCTGATATCCCCAGTTCACTCCTGTTTCTCCTGCACTAGTTTTCTGGTCTTCTGGCCTGGGGCCTTTTCAGGGATCAGAGGATTGAATCCTCTTGCTCATGTAGGCCCCCCACCGCCCACTGCAGCAACCTGCTCAGCCTCTCCCCACTGCTCTCCCCCTACCATCTTTCCCCTTGTGAACATGTACATTTTTATTCCTTTACTGTCATTTTAGTAGAATTTTGGGAGGAAGTGGGGCTAAACATAAGTGTGTGATCCACCACCATGTTTAACTGGAGTCCAAGATAAGAAAAACAAATTACTACACTAAAAAAATACATATATATTATATATAATATAAATATATATATATATTAGAACTTCTATGGATACGGACAAAAGAGAAAGGGCTACAGGGAAGCAGGAGAGAAGTCTGGCCTCCTAGATAAGGAGGTTAAAAAGGGCCCTGCAACAAACAAAGAGTTTCAGTTGTGACTCAGTTGACCAAGTATGTCCTGTTTTTCATAAAATGTCAGTAGCTTGCCACACAAATTGGGGTAATGTCACAGTTACAGAACAATGGCCAGCACGAATGCTACAAACATCACAAGACTAACAGTCACCATCGTGCAATTGCCAGTAAAAATAGTAGTTAACAATTATTGCTGAAAGAAAGGAAAATAGGCACATGTGGCAACTGAGGTAATCTGTAACCAATTAGAAGCAGATAAGAATAACTAAGGACCTAGAGGAACCAACGAAAACTTTATGGATAAATGTAGGAGGAGGAACTAAGATAAGATACTTACACCTACACACTGCCTTTGCGTGGCGTCTCCTCTCCCTTGTGAGGGGGACCCTTCTCTACTCCTGCTGGAAAGTCTATGCTTTAAATAAGCTTTGCTTTTGCTGCGCTGCACTGGATCGTCCCGGCTGCTTTAGTTTCGCTCCCTCTTTACTTTACTTTCACTTTAACTCAGACAACTTGGTCCTTCGGCTGAGTGACTGAACCAGGTCACTGGACACCTTCAGGGTCTCAGAGACTCCTGACATTCTGTAAGTTTTTTTTTTTTTTTTAATGATTTTATTTTATTTATTTTATTTTATTTTTTTTTTTGAGACAGAGCCTCAAGCTGTCACCCTGGATAGAGTGCCATAGCATCACCGCTCACAGCAACCTCCAATTCCTGGGCTCAAGCAAGTCTCCTGCCTCTGCCTCCAAAGTCGCTGGGATTTTAGGCGCCTGCCAAAACGCCCGGCCATTTTTTTTTTTTTTTTTTTTTTTTTTGGTTGCAGCCGTCATTGTTGTTTTGTTTGGCGGGCCCGGGCTGTATTTGAACCCGCCAGCTCAGGTGTACGTGGCTGGCGCCTTAGCCCACTGAGCCACAGGCGCCGAGCCTGACATTCTGTAAGTTGACCACTCAAGGGACTAGGCCTTAGCACATGTGGTACATGTCCGGTCAATGAAAATTAGGTGAACTTAAGGAAGTAGTCAATGTAGGGAGGCAGTCAACTATTAACGGAGCCTCTGCTATAGATTATGTGAATTTGGGGGACACAGTTAACTCATAACTATCTCCCCAAATTCATGTGTTTAAGTCCTGCTATGGTTTATGTCCCCCCAAATTCATATGTTAGAAAATTTAATTCCTAATGCACTTGTGTTGGGAGGTGGGGCCTGGTGGGCAGTGTTCAGGCTGTGAAGATTCTGTCCTGCTAACTGGGCTAATGCTGCCACAGAACTAGCGGGAGTGGGAGTGGCTTCCCTCTCTCTTGCTGATCCGCCATGTGGGGACATAGCAAGAAGGTCCTCAGATGTCAGTGCCTTGATTTTGGATTTCACAGCTTCCAGAACTGTGAGAAAATGAATTTCTGTTCTTTATAAATGACCCAGCCCTGGACATTCTGTTACGGCAGCACAGGCAGACTAAGATCGGCTCTAAGCCCCAGGACCTCGAAATGTGACTGTATTTGGAGACAGGGGCTTTGAAGAGGTAATAAAGGTTAAATAAGATCACTTACACCTACAGCACCTGTAGCTCAGTGGGTAGGGAGCCGGCTCCATATGTCGAGGGTGGCAGGTTCAAACCTGGCCCCAGCCAAACTGCAACAAAAAAATAGCCAGGTGTTGTGGTGGGCATCTGTCGTCCCAGCTACTTGGGAGGCTGAGGCAAGAGAATTGCCTAAGCTCAGGAATTGGAGGTTGCTGTGAGCAGCACTCTACCAAGGGCAATAAAGTGAGGCTGTGTCTCAGAAAAAAAAAAAAAATCATTGGGGTGGGCCTCATCTGACATGTGTCCTTATAATGTAGCAGGAAAACCGACGCAGATAGAAGACTCCAGGCAGGACCGAGACGGGCATTGTGGCAGGCGCCCACCGACTTAATCTCTTTCCGTTTTTTTTTTTTTGTTTTTTTTTTTGAGACAGAGCCTCAAGCTGTCACCTTGGATAGAGTGCTGTGGCATCACAGCTCACAGCAACCTTCAATTCCTAGGCTCAAGCGAGTCTCCTGCCTCTGCCTCCCAAGTAGCTGAGACTACAGGCGCCAGCCACAATGCCCGGCCATTTTGTTTTTTTTTTTGGTTGCAGCCACCATTGTTGTTTGGCTGGCCCGGGTTGGATTCGAACCCGACAGCTCAGGTGTATGTGGCTGGCACCTTAGCCCATTGAGCCACAGGTGCTGAGCCTCCTGTTTCTTTCTTTTTCTCTCTCTCTTTCTCTCTTCCTCACTCTCTCCTCTCTTCTGAGCTGAAGAATAAGACCAAGATGGCTAACCCTCAACTAAAAAAATAAATAGCAATTACCTTGTTGAGAATAATCATCTGGACTCGGTCATTTATTTTTTTTTATTTTTGTAGAGACAGGGTCTCACTTTATCACCCTCGGTAGAGTGCTGTGGCATCACACGGCTCACAGCAACCTCCAACTCCTGGGCTTAGGTGATTCTCTTGCCTCAGCCTCCCAAGTAGCTGGGACTACAGGCGCCCACCACAACGCCCAGCTATTTTTCTGTTTTTGCAGTTTGGCCAAGGCCAGGTTTGAACCCGCCACCTTCGGTATATGGGGCCGGCACCTTACTCGATGAAGCAACAGGCGCTGCCCTGGACTCTTGCCATTTATCTCCAAAAAAAGACAAGCAATCGGGATACCATTTTGAATGTTTGAATGTGGCAGGAAATGAAATTTAGGTTTGAATGGGCCATAACATTAACATAACAACATTTAAACATTTACACATAAATGTTATTTCAAGAACTATCGACATACTAATAAAAGGAACTTGTATCTTTATGATAAATAAGGTAAGTGCATGATAAACGTCAGTTTCATATGTAAAAAATATTTTCTAGGGCGGCGCCTGTCCCTCATCGAGTAGGGCGCCGGCCCCATATACTGAAGGCTGTGGGTTCAAACCCGGCCCAGGCCAAACTGCAAAACAGAAAAATAGCCGGGTGTTGTGGTGGGCGCCTGTAGTCCCAGCTACTCGGGAGGCTGAGGCAAGAGAATCGCCTAAGCCCAGGAGTTGGAGATTGCTGTGAGCTGTGTGACGCCACGGCACTCTACCAAGGACGATAAAGTGAGACTCTGTCTCTACCAAAAAAAAAAATATTTTCTAGATCAAAGTGGTCAGAATGCAGAGCCCAAGCTCCATGTCAAACAGATCCTATTAGGAGCCCAGTTCATTCAAGGATTTACCGCTAGATGGAGACGCCGAGCACAAACTGTTCGTTGCTCTTTTTTTTTTTTTTTTTTTTCTTGTAGAGACAGAGTCTCACTTTATCTCCCTGGGAAGAGTGCCGTGGCGTCACACAGCTCACAGTAATCTCCAACCCCTGGGCTTAGGCCATTCTCTTGTCTCAGCCTCCTGAGTAGCTGGGACCACAGGTGCCCGCCACAACGCCCAGCTATCATTGCTCTTTTTTAAAAAAAAATTAATTAATTAATTTTTTTTTTTGAGACAGATTCTCACTATGTTGTCCTCAGTAAAGTGCTGTGGTGTCACAGCTCACAGTAACCTCAAACTCTTGGGCTTAAGTGATTCTCTTGCCTCAGTCTCCCAAGTAGTTTGGAAGGGAGGCATCTGCCACAATGCCCGGCTATTTTTTGGTTGCAGTTGTCATTGTTGTTTAGCAGGCCCTGGCTGGGCTCAAACCCTCCAGCCTTGGTGTATGTGGCCGGCGCCCTACTCACTGAGCTACGGGCACAGAGCCTCTTTGCTATTTATTTATTTATTTAGCAGTTTTTGGCCAGGGCTGTGTTTGAACCCGCCACCTCTGGTATATGGGGCCGGTGCCCTTGTCCTTTGAGCCACAGGCGCCACCCTATATTGCTGTAATTGTTAACAACATCTACAAAGTAAGGTTTCTTAAATCCTGTTAAGAGGATATTTATAAAGGCAAACCAGTTATGAGGACATCTGAGATTTCCCTGGCCACAACTGAAGGCACCACTTTAACTGTGAACTAGGTTTGGTCTTGGAAGCCGGTGAGAGAGTACACAGTGGAAGCCGGGTTCACGCCCTGACTCCTCCAAGTTACCCAAGCAGTTCCACAAGAGAGGAGTCTGGGCAGGAGCGAGCTATGGTTCGAGGTGGCATTTAGTTATTTGGTAAATGTGTACAGGTGGCATTCACAAATGGCAGCATATGCCACCCACAGGAAATACACACCTGCTTCTGCAACATTGCAAAGACTTTAGCAGAGATTCTGTTCAGAATTTCTGTGCATTTCCAAATTGAACTTGGTTTTTAGTAGATAGTGAACCAAGAGTTGGCTCTACACCCATCTTCTGAATCAAGTTGAAGACAGAACAGGATCCTACTTTGGTGTAGAAAGAGACATCGTATTGTAATAATAGATGAGATTTGACCTTGAAAGAGGAACATAGTAGATTTTTATTAAACGGAAACCTGTTCTCTCTTGACTGCGGCACACCAAGATGATTTGTCCTATATTTGTCCTGGCAGTCTGTAAGACCAAATCAGCAAGAGGCACATGGGAAACATGGTTGTTATGGGGCAGAACACCCTCCTTCTACCAGCTGGTTACTCAAGGGCCCCTGGGAGGCAGAGGTTCCCCAAAGGTTCTCATGCTCCAGTTATCCTAATTGGAAACATGTTCCAGGTAAAAGAGTATGTTCAAGACCTTGCTACTGGGTGGTGCGTGGTTTAAGGAGTAGGGCGCGGGCCCCCTATGCTGGGGGTGGTAGGTACAAGCCTCGCCCTGGCCAAAAACTGCAAAACTCCCCCACAAAACTCCCCCACAAAACCCTGCTACCTAGCATGAGAGTCCTGTAAGGAAACGAGTTAGCTTATAGACATCTTTTCTTCCAAGTTCCTGTTATTGGCTGCACTCATGTACTAACTTAAATCTTTCTCTAAGAAAAGGTATTTCCTCTCACTTCAAGTTCTACCAGACTCTCATCACCTGCTTAGCACGTACTAGCCAATGGGAGACAGCTTGAAGTTTATTGCTAAAAACTGGCTCACACTGCTACAAAGGTAATTTGGTGTGGTCTGATCAAACGAGCTTAGCTGTCGGGTGGGAGGTTACATTTCCTCATACACTTGATGCCTAACACTGATTGATACCTTTGGGGGCTGGACACCCTTCTAGGGGCTGGCTATCTCAGCCTTCCTTTGGCTTCCATAGAGGTGGAGGAACTATATAAAAACCATCTAAATGAAAAACTGTATCACTAATTTCAGGGAGGTGATAACTGCCACGAAGGTTAATGAAGTTGAGTCAGGGCTAGCAGGTGATGGGGTAGAATGGTGTGGTAAGCTGAACAAAAACCCCAAAGATGGCCAGGTCCTAATGCCTTGAACTTGTGAATGTTTCCTTCTATGGCAAGAGACACTTTGTAGATGTGATTAAACTGAGAATTTTGAGATTGGGGAGATTATGTTCTGGAAGTGTAATTAAAATCCAAATCTCAGGCCAGGTGTGATGGCTCATGCATATAATCTTAGCGCTCTGGAAAGTTGAGGTGGGTAGATTGCTTGAGCTCACAGGTTCCAGAGCAGCCTGAGCAAGAGTGAGACCCTGTCTCTAAAAAAATAACTGGGCGTTGTGGCAGGCACCTGTAGTCCCAGCTACGCTGGAGGCTGAGGCGAGAGAATCACTTGAGCCTAAGAGTTTGAGGTTGCTGTGAGCTATGATGCCATGGTACTCTACCAAGGGCATCAAAGTGAGACTCTGTCTCAAAAAAAAAAAAAAAGGAAAGAAATCTCCCACTAACCCAGAAAACCTCTCCACAGACGTAGAAAGAGAAAGAAAAAATTTTTTTATTGAACGGGCATTAAACCAGAATGAGATGCACATCACAGGAAACCGGCTAAGAGATTGCAAAGACAAAAAGAAACTTTCCTGTAATAGAGCCAAGCATACACACCCGTTACACATAGAAAGCTAAATAATTAGTTCTCAGTAAGAGGACTGGACAGTGTCATTTGCCACGTATACATCACCCTAAATTCTCTGGGAAATGGGGATTGCCACCTGTATTTGATAATTGCCTTTTGTCCAAAGGAAAAATATGATAGGAGGCAGGTTTGCAATTTGTTTTTTTTTTTGTTTGTTTGTTTTTTTGGTTTTTTTTGTAGAGACAGAGTCTCACTATATTGCCCTCGGTAGAGTGCTGAGTGCACACAGCTCACAGCAACCTCCAGCTCCTGGGCTTAGGTGATTCTCTTGCCTCAGCCTCCCAAGTAGCTGGGACTACAGGCACCTGCCTCAATGCCCTGCTAAGGTGTGCGATCTAGAGCCCAAGTTAGGAGACTAACTTTCCCTCCCTTGGAGACTGGGAGGTAAAGATGCTGTCTTCCTTGATGTTTACATTTCTGAGACAAGGAACCCAGGTCTTTCAGAAAGGCAGTCCTATGTTGTAAGTTGTAAAGCTAGCAGAAGGCTTTTTTTTTTTAGATTTAAAAAAGATTTTCAAGGAGGTCGAGTGCAGTGGCTTATACCTATAATCCCAGCTCTTGGGGGCTTGGGGGGGGCCAAGGCAGAGATTGAGCCTAGGAATTGAATGCTGGTGAAGGAGCTAAGGAAAATTTGCCCCCAAATAATGAGAGAGTAGACCCAAGAAGGGTGAGGTCTAGGAGAACCGGTCTTCTCAAGCAGACCACAAGGATACACTTGCAGGGTCCTCTCCACGGTGACTCAGCCCTTAGGAATTTGTAAACTTAACTTCCTGGAACTTGGAAATTTCCAAGTTCTGTGAAATCCTGTAGTTATGTAGGGGCTGGAATAGCATCTCCCGCTTGATTCAAACTGGCCAATGAGAAGGGTACCTGTGGGGTGGAACTTTTTGACTGTTGATAAAAATGGAAAGATCAAGCCAGACGGGGAGCATGGCCATTTGGAATTCTTCTATGCCGTAAGCTCCCAGCTGGTGAATAAAGCCCTTCCTCTTATAAACGTGGTATTTGGGTGCTCTTTCTCTCCTTTGGGCCTTGTCTTCCTGCAACAATATGACTCCTTGGTATAAATATTTCGAATTAAAGGCCATTCATGATCAGGAAGCATTGAAAGAGGCCTTTTCGGCTCAGTGCCTGTGGCTCAACTGGCTAAGGCGCCAGCCACCTACATCTGAGCTGGCGGGTTCGAATCCAGCCCGGGCCCGCCAAACAACAATGACGGCTGCAACCAAAAAATGGCCAGGCATTGTGGCGGGTGCCTGTAGTCCCAGCCACTTGGGAGGTGGAGGCAAGAGACTCGCTTGAGCCAGGAATTGGAGGTTGCTGTGAGCTATGATGCCACAGCATTCTATCCAGTGGTGACAGTTTGAGGCTCTGTCTCAAAAAAAAAAAAGAAAGAAAGAAAGAAAGAGGCCTTTCCTCTATCTACATAAAACCTGAGTATCCTGATTGGGTATCAAAAAGGGGCTGCTGACTTCTGTATTACATGCTAAAAGAGCTGGCCCCAGGGTCATTTGAAGCACAATACCTGTCTCTCAGGTTAATCTACAAATCAATCTGTTTCCGCCCTTGTACCCATCCCCCCTAGCAACCACTTACTGCACCTATACTTTCCACATTGTCCTCCCACCTTCCAAAAGGCATCTATAAAGGTCTCTGACCATCACTGAAACTTTGGGTAATCATTCATGTAGTTCTCCCCAGGACCGTGGTATGGAAATAAACCTTTCTCTTATTAATCTACCATACTTGTGGGTTGATCTTTCAGCAAACTAACCAAGGGAAAAGGGCAGGTTTCGCCATGATCCCTACACCAGCCTAGGCAACATTGCAAGACCTCTTCACAAAGACAAACGAACAGGCTAGGCACGATGGCTCACACCTGTAATCCTAACACTCTGGGAGTCCTAGGCGGGTGTATTGCTTGAGCTCAGGAGTTTGAGATCAGCTTGAGCAAGAGCAAGACCTCGTCTCTACTAGAAAAGAACTAGTGGGACGACATAGTGGGTGCCTTAGTCACAGCTACTCAGAAGGCTGAGGCAAGAGGATCACTTGAGCCCAAGAATTTGAGGTTACTGTGACTATGACTGCACAGCACTCTAACCAGGGCAACAGTGAGACTCTGAGAACAAACAGTTTAGCCAGATGTGTTGAACCTGTAGTCCTACTGGGGAGGCTAAGGAGGGAAGATGGCTTGACCACAGGAGTTCAGTGTTCAGTGAGCTGTGATTGCACCACTGCAGTCCAGCCTGGGCAACAGAGCAAGATTCTGTCAAAATAAAAAAAAAAAAAGATTTACATACATCTTAAATGAGCAGAGAAAAATGCATGATTACAAGTTTTCAAAGGGAAATGTGCTTTAAAAAAGGGGGCATGGGTATAGAGAGAGGCTCTGCCTTTTTGCACTAGGGACACTTAAAACTTATTTTCTTTTTTTTCTTTTTATTGAGACCGAGTCTCACTTTGTCACCCTCAGTAGAGTGCTGTGGCTTCATAGCTCACAGCAACTTCAAACTCTTGGGCTCAAGCAATTCTCTTGCCTCCACTTCCCTAGTAGCTGGGACTACAGACATCTGCTACAACGCTCTGCTATTATTATTATTATTATCATTATTATTATTTTGGTTTAGCAGACCCAGGCTGAGTTCGAACCCACCAGTCCCGGAGCGTGTGACCTGCACCCTAACCACTGAGCTAGTGGCACCCAGCCTAAAACTTACTTTCTTTTTTTTTTTTTGTAGAGACAGAGTCTCACTTTATCGTCCTTGGTTGAGTGCCGTGGCATCACACAGCTCACAGCAACCTCCAACTCCTGGGCTTAGGCAATTCTCTTGCCTCAGCCTCCCGAGTAGCTGGGACTACAGGCGCCTGGCTATTTTCTGTTTTTGCAGTTTGGCCAGATGGCCTTGGCCGGGTTTGAACCCACCACCTTCAGTATATGGGGCCGGTGCCCTACTCGATGAGCCACAGGCGCCACCTATTTTCTTATTTTTAATTTGTATTTGCCCTTATAATTATCCTGGATCATCCAAGGGGGCCCTGCTGTGATCACACCTATTTTTATGGGGGTGGCGGGTACAGAGGGAGATTCAACTACAGTGAAGACAGACAAAGTGACAACTGAAGCAAGATGCTATCCTGTTGGCTTTGATGACTGGGGAAGGGGCCTTGAGCCTAGGAATGCAAGGGATGAAGCTTCCTGAGCTGCAAAAGGCAGGGAAACAGATTCTCCCCTGGACACGTTTGGGGAATAGGGACCTGCTGTGTCCTTGATTTTGGCCCAGTGGAACAGATTTTGAACTTCTTACTTCTAGGGAATAAATGTGAGATGATTTAAGCCACTGAGTTGGAGATAATCTGTTATAGCAGTCCTAGGAAACTCACATAAGTGGAAAGATTTGCCAGGAGGTGAGTTTTGAGGAGAAGAGACTTGAGCCAAAATCAGAATAAATTGAAGGACTGAAGGACCTGGGTGTGGATCATGTAGGCAGATGGAGCAGCAACTCCAAAGGTCCGAAGGTGGAAAGAGGAGGCTGCCACTGGGCCAGAGTGTCCAGCAGCTGGGAGTTGGAGAGGCAGGTGTGGTCAAGGTAGGTGGAACCCTGCAGGACATGGCAATGGTTTACATGTTATGCAACAGAAGCCCTGGGAATTCCCCAAGCAGGGGAGCTACCTGATCTTATTTGCATTTAAGAGGGTCAAGCTGGGTTGAGCACAGTGGCTCATGACTAATCCTTGCACTGTAGAAGGCTGACAGGGGTGGATCATCTGAGCTCAGGAGTTCCAGACAAGTCAGAGCAACAGCAAGACCCCATCTCTAAACTAGCCAGGCGTTGTGGTGGACATCTGTAGTCCCAGCTACTTGAGAGGCTGAGACAAGAGGATCTCTTGAGCCCAAGAATTTGAGTTTGCTGTGAACTATGATACCATGGCTCTCAACCCCAGGGCAACTGAGTGAGACTCTGTCTCTAAAGAATAAAAATTGGTCAAGCTGGTTAAGTGGTAACTGGACTCTATGGGGCCAGAGTGGAGGCAGGGTGAATGGAAAGCAGCTGTTACAGAGCCCAGGTGAGAGAGACTGTGGTGACCAGGTGGCGGCAGGGTGTGGCAAGCGTGGAAGTGGGCCTCACAGCTCTGGGGCACCCATACTTACCAGTTTCCTTTGCAGGAGATCTGAGATACCTACCTTGTATCCTTTTTATCAACTGTATTTATTCTTTCTCTTTTAGCAAAACAGACTCTGGGGAACTAGATATGCAATGGAAAAGTTCTCATGCCTTGGAGTTTTGAGAACTGACATTTGATCTCAACCTAGGGTTTCTCTTACAATGTTTGTCCTTGCCATGCATTATCCACGTTTCATGCCCTTCAGGATATTTTTAGAATTGCAGAAGTAGGAGCACATTGATCTTTTCCTGAAGAATTTCTACATGACCTAGATGCTAAACCTAGGAAGTTTAGGGGGCCTTCTCTAGTTTGTGCCTGGGCTGTGGTGGGAGCTTTCCCTCAACCCCACACATTTGTGGTTGGAACAGACCCTGTTAACCCAAGTTTATTAACATGTGTATTTCACACATACAAGAGAGACACCCAGGGAAACAGCAGTTGTCTGAGAGGTGGCTGTGAATTCCAGCTTATATAGTAGATTCAACCAAGAATAGCAAATTTGTAGAGAAGTGACAAGACACAGGAGGAGGAGTTTGAGTCTCTAGGGGCAGCACCTTATGGACAGCCAATAACTGGCTAGTTAGGATATTTGGTTCACACAGACTCCTCTGGTACCGTGCCCAGGCCCATAACTCTGAAGTTGTCTTTGGGTTAACATTTGTTCTCCCTGGTGTGTGTGGGGGTATCTTTTATCTTCTATGTAACTCTCTGTCCTACTTCTAGGTAGATAAAGGACTGGGAGCTTTCTTGCACTTACTTCTTCATTGCCTTCGGCTCAATAATCCTTCATAGGGCAGCGCCTGTGGCTCAAAGGAGTAGGGCACTGGCCCCATATGCCAGAGGTGATGGGTTCAAACCCAGCCCTGGCCAAAAACTGCAAAAAAAAAAAAAAAATCCTTCATATTTGGGGCAGCCTCATATTCTGACCTCCCATGTGGCTTCTTCTAGATGTCCTCTAGATGGAAAGGCTTAAAGGATGAAGGGCTACAGCATATCCATGCAGATTCCTATCAGTGCAAGGCACACCCAGAGGGTTTGTCCTGCATCAAGGTCAGAACGGATGTGCTCTCTGCTCCTTCCCCAAACTGCAACCACCTGGAAATAGCTGCACAAGGGTTTGCAGCTATTCGGTCTTAGGTAAAAGTCCTCTCAACATCCTTTCGCCTTGGGTGGTACCTGTGGCTCAGTGGGTAGGGCGCTGGCCCCATATACTGGGTTCGAACCTGGCCCTGGCCAAACTGCAACAAAAAATAACTGGGCGTTGTGGAGGGCGCCTGTAGTGCCAGCTACTTGAGAGGCTGAGGCAAGAGAATCGTCTAAGTCCAGGAATTGGAGGTTGCTGTGAGCTATGATGCCACAGCACTCTACTGAGGGCAATAAAGTGAGACTCAGTTTCTAAAAAAAAAATCCTTTCACCTTATGGGAAAACTGCACAAACCATTTCTTCTTGGTTCCTGAGGGGACTCGGCAGCTGGCACAGCGACAGAAGATGGGTGCCGATTAACTATTCATTGGATGGTCTTGGTGCCTGTAGCTCAGCGGCTAGAGCACCAGCCAAATACACCAGGGCTGGCAGGTTCGATCTCGGCCCAGGCCTGCCAAACAACAATAACAATTGCAACAACCACAAAAAAATAGCTGGGTGTTGTGGCAGGCGCCTGTTGTCCCAGCTACTTGGGAGGCTGAGGCAACAGAATTGCTTAAGCCCAAGAGTTTGAGGTTGCTGTGAACTGTGACGCTATGGCACTCTACTGAGGGCAACATAGTGAGACACTGTTTCAATTAAAAAAAAAAAAATATATATATATATATTCACTGGATGTACAAGTCCTGGGGGAGGAGTGAAGCTGTATGTCTGCAAGAGGTGGGTGCAGTTTTCCATCTTCCCGAGATAGGGCTGCTTCTAAACACTTGAGTGTCTTCATAGAGGATTCATGGCCTCTCATCCCCCAGAATGCCCACCTGGTTTGCCATCTACTCCAGTGGTGGGAATCAGGTGCTGCTTCAAGGGAAGAGGGGGGCCCCATCTGTGCATGTCAAATGCTGAGACAGTCTCCACTGTCCTAGGCCATTTGACATTTGCCTTGTTGCTGGACTGTCCTTCTACTTCTCTCTCTAAGGCATTTGGAAGGTCAAAGTAGCAAATACTAAGGCTTTCAATTCCAGCTGGCATACAGTTCAGGAATCCCTCCATGACTCCTTTTTAGGGGGTAGAGTGCCATGGTGTCATAGCTCCCAGCAACCTCAGACTCCTGGGCTCAAGGGATCCTCTTGTCTCAGCCTCCCAAGTAGCTGGGACTACTGGCACCCTTCACAATGGCTGGCTGTTTTTTCTATTTTTTGTAGAGATGGGGTCTAACTCTTTCTCAGGCTGGTCTCAAACTCCTGAGCTCAAGCTATCCACCCTCCTTGGCCTCCCAGAGTGCTAGGATTACAGGTATGAGCCACCGTACCTGGCCTAAGATGAGATACTTTGTTGAGCATATGAGAGAATTCTCCCTGGACAGGTCTTTGGGGAACATGAAACTCTGGTAAAATTGTAATAATCAGGTTGGGCATGGTGACTCACACCGGTAATCCTAACAGTCTGGGAAGGCTAAGGCAGGGAGTGGCTTGAGCTCAGGAGTTCGAGACCACCTTAAGCAAGAGTGAGACCTGTCTCTACTAAAATTGGAAAAATTAGCTGGGCATTGTGGCAGGTGCCTGTAGTCCCAGCTACTTGGGAGGCTGAGGCAAGAGGATCGCTTGAGCCCAAGAGTCTGAGGTTGCTGTGAGCTAGGCTGAAGCCATGACACTCTAGCCTGGGGCAACAGAGTGAGATTCTATCTCAAAAAAAAAACAAAAACAAAAACAAACACATAAGAAACTGAAGTAATGAAGAAGCTTTAGGTAGCTGTGTTGACTCATTAGCCCACATATATTTCAAGTTTACTCTGCACCAGGCCCAGCACTGGGCACTTTTCTCACACTTACAACTTTAGTGGTTAAGACCAAGGCACTGCTTGGTTCAAATGGGCCTCTGTCCAGCTGTGTGGCTTTGTGTAAGTTTCTGAACATTTCAGAGTTTCCGTTGCTTTCATTTGAACAATGAGGATCAGTAGAGGCTGTTTCCTAGGGTTAGTCACAGGATTAAATGAGATATGTATGCATCACCATGCCTGACACTAAATAAAGGCTCCCTAAATGCTGTTATTACTAAGTATTTAAGTAATAACTGGAATATCTTCCTATTGCACTATTGGTAGAAAAATGAATTCTTCTATAACCACCAAACCGGACATATATTCTGCAATATGCTACGACCACATTTTCTGATCCCTTGAACTACATGATCTGACAAAGATTACTTATTCATTTTTGTGAATTGTATTATATGAAAAAATAAAAATTAAATATTTAATGTACAAATAGTTTGCTTGTGGTAGGTAAAATAAGACCTGAATAAATGGAGAGACAGGAACCTTAAATTTCTCTAAATGCCAGGAGGATTTTTTTTAAATATTGACAAGAAATTCTAAAGTTCATTTGGAAGAATCACCATCAAGTTTTGAAGAACAACAACAAAGTGGAGTCTTTGTGCCGGTAAAGTACTTTAACTACTAGGTATTAAAATTTATTTTCTGTGGTAAAACTATAAACTATTAAATGTAATTAGGGGGTAGGGGTGGCTTCTATAAACACAACTCTGAAGGCAGAAACCATAAAAGAAGGCCGATAGACTTAGGCACATAAAAGAACTTGCTCACATAAAACATTTAAAAGTTAAAATACAAATGGAGGAAACATGTTTGTAGCATACATGGCAAGTAGTTAATACTTCTACTTTATGAGTGCCCCCAACAATAAAACCAACTTCCCAACTTTTAAAATGGACAAACAGAAAAGTAAGCAAACAGAACATAAACAAGTTTACAAAAGAGAAAATACAAAGTGGCAATAAAGAACCATGTGAATAACTAGTTGGGCTAAAACCCAAACAATGAGAAATTACCATTTTAAATTAAAATGGGAAAAAAGGGCCTGTCTTGTCAAGGATATGGAAAAATGGGCTTTTCTCAGGGAAAACTAATGAATCTACCTGGAAGATAATTTATTTCTTTTTCTTTTTTTTTTAAGAGACAGAGTCTTGGGTGGTGCCTGTGGCTCATCAAGTTGGGCACTGACCACATACACTGAAGGTGGTGGATTCAAACCTGGCCTTGGCTGAACTGCAAAACAGAAAAATAGCCGGGTGTTGTGGCAGGTACCTGTAGTCCCAGCTACTCAGGAGGCTGAGGCAAGAGGATCGCCTAAGTCCAAGAGTTGGAGGTTGCTATGAACTGTATGACGCCACAGCACTCTACCGAGGGTGATAAAGTGAGACTCTGTCTCTTTTTCTTTTCTTTTTTTTTTTTTTGAGACAGAGGCTTTATCGCCCTCAGTAGAGTGCCATAGCATTACAGCTCACAGCAACCTCAACTCCTGGGCTTAGGCGTTTCTCTTGCCTCAGCCTCCCAAGTAGCTGAGACTACAGTTGCCCTCCACAACGCTATTTTTTATAGACAGAGTCTTGCTGTTGCTCAGGCTGGCCTTAAACTCATGAGTTCAAGTGATCACCCCACCTGGGCCTCCCAGAGTGCTAGGATTATAGGTGTGAGGTTTGCGCCCAGCAAACTCTAGAACAATGGTTCTTTTTTTTTTTTTTTTTGAGACAGAGCCTCAAGCTGTCACTCTGGATAGAGTACTGTGGCATCACAGCTCACAGCAATCTCCAATTCCTGGGCTCAAGCGAGTCTCTTGCCTCTGCCTCCCAAGTAACTGGGACTACAGGCGCCGGCCACAAAGCCCGGCCATTTTTTGGTTGCAGCCATCATTGTTGTTTGGCGGGCCTGGGCTGGATTCGAACCGGCCCGTTGAGCCACAGGCACCGAGCCAGAACAATGGTTCTTAACCTTCCTAATGCCTCGACTGCTGCTCTAGAATGTTTAAATCAGGCATGTACAATAAAAGATGAATCTGTAGGTATCTAGAAAAGCAGAAAATATATGAACAATCTACTTGTACATTTATGTAGCCACCAAGAATCATGTTATAAAAGCATATTTAGGCTGGCTTTCGGTGGCTCACGCCAACAATCTCAGCACTCTGGAGGGCTGAGTCAGGAGACCAGCCTGAGCAAGAGTGAGAACCAGTCTCTACTAAAAATAGAAAAATCAGTTGGGTGTTGTAATGGGTGTCTGTTGTCCCACCTACTCAGGAGGCTGAGGCAGGATGATTGCTTGAGTCCAGGAGTTTGAGGTCTCTAGCTTGGGCCACAGAGCAAGACTTAGTGGAAAAAAAAAAAAAGAATATCTAATAAAATGTGAGAAAATTTAGAATATTGTGTTAAGAAGCCAAAATATACATTTGCAAGGTAGTATACTGATTATGCCAAACATGAAATGGATATGTGTGAAAAAAAAATGAGGATATATAACACAATATTAAATGTGATTGACTCTAGGAAGTAAAATATAAAAGATTTTTATGTTCCCCCATATCCTACTTATGCAACAGATTTAAAAGTGTTACCAAACCAAATTTGGGTCCACCTACCTTGAGCAGCAAAGCCAAACACTGGTTTCAGTATTTGTGGCAAGAGAAAGTGAGGAGCCAGATAAGGAGACAGAGCCAGCTCATGCTTAAGACCCCAACTTCCTGATGGCTTACAGGCAAAGCTTTTTCATAGCAGGGATGGAGGCTGGGCACCTGTGGCTCAACGTGCTAAGGCGCCAGCCACGTACACCTGAGCGGGCGGGTTCGAATCCAGCCCGGTCCCGCCAAACAACAATGACGGCTGCCACCAAAAAATGGCTGGGCGTTGTGGCGGGCGCCTGTAGTCCCAGTTACTTGGGAGGCAGAGGCAGGAGACTCCCTTGAGCCCAGGAATTGGAGGTTGCAACGTGAGCTATGATGCCATGGCACTCTATCCAGGGTGACAGCATGCAGCTGTCTCAAAAAAAAAAAAAAAAGCAGGGATGGAAGTGGGGGGTGCGGGTGGGGCCCTCAAAAGTGAGATAAAACCTGGAAATTTCTGTAACTTCCTTATTCATTTTCTGGTTCCAGTCTGAAGTCTACATGACAGCAGTAGACAGTTTCCATCTGGTAGGGGTCCTGATTTCTGAAAAACAACTCTTGTATCAAGATTTTTTTTTTTTTTTTTTTTTTGTAGCGACAGAGACTCACTCTATGGTCCTTGGTAGAGTGCCGTGGCGTCACACAGCTCACAGCAACCTCCAGCTCTTGGACTTAGGCGATTCTCTTGCCTCAGCCTCCCGAGTAGCTGGGACTACAGGTGCCCCGCCACAACGCCCGGCTGTTCTTATATCAAGATGTTATCTTTAGTTTCTACAGAGAATTAATTATCTTGTAACGCTTCAGTGACTATTATTTAGGTTATTATTATCTTTTTGCTTCGGGGGTTATTCATTCTCCTCCCAAATTGCTGGTTACAAGACTGACTAGGTGCTTGGAATTTCCCTTGAAGGAACTCAAACTTTTCCTTTATTTCCCTGCTTGCTGAGGGGGTGGAGCCAAGTAGGCCCTTAAGAAGAGTCCCAACACGCCTTCAAAACGTGTTATAAAACAAATGGTACAATTCAAAAATTGCTTTTGTTGAAAAGCAGGAAAGTGGGCTCGGCGCCAGCCACCTACACCTGAGCTGGCGGGTTCGAATCCAGCCCGGGCCGCCAAACAACAATGACGGCTGCAACCAAAAAATGGCCGGGCGTTGTGGCGGGCGCCTGTAGTCCCAGCTACCTGGGAGGCGGAGGCAGGAAACTCGCTTGAGCCCAGGAATTGGAGGTTGCTGTGAGCTGTGATGCTATTGCAATCTATCCAAGGTGACAGCTTGAGGCTCTGTCTCAAAAAAAAAAAAAAAAGAAAGAAAGAAAGAAAGAAAAGAAAAGGAGGAAAGTGAAATTGTACTAGTCTAGAAACCCGAAGGAAGTGTTTCAGTTGTAAAGTCAAGGCC
>CAUYRH010039354.1:0-19516 GCA_963574655.1 Perodicticus potto
TTTTCCAATCCATAAACAAAGACTACCTCTCCACTTAGATCTTTTAAAATTTCTAGAGGTGAAGGCTATGTTAACCAGTTTGATGCAAGCATTCCAAATTGTATATAAAATCAGCACATTGTACTCCATAAATGCATTAACATACACCATTATGATTTAATTTAAAAAATTTCTCTCAGCAATATTTTCTTGTTTTCAACACTTACATCTTCAACTTATATCATTAGTTTAGTTGTAAATATTTTATTCTTTTTGATGCTATTGTGGATCACATTGTTTTCTTAATTTAATTTTTAGATATTGTTCTGCTAGACTACAGAAGTATGACAGATCTTTGTATATTGATATTGTATCCTATAAACTTGTTTAAATCATTTATTTGTTCAATATTACATTTATAGATTTTATAGAATTTTTACCATACAGGATCATATCTGATTCATTTAAACTTCTTTTTTATCCAATCTGTGTACCTTATTATATATTTTTTTGACTTGGTACACTAGCTAAATAAAACCTCCAATATATTGAATAGAAATGGCCAAAGTAGACATCTCTGCTTTGTTCTTAGAAGGAAAAGCACTAAATTTTTCAACATTAATTTTATTAGCTGTGGGGTTTTCATAGATGTCCTGCACGAGGTTTAGCAAATTGTTTCTAGTCCTAATTTGCCTGATTTTTTAAAAAAATCATAAATGGTATTGGGCTTTTCAAATGTTTTTTCTGTCTTCATCAAGATTATCATGTGATTTTGGCCTTTATTCTATTTAATATTACACAGTTAAATGTTAAACCAACCTTGGATTCCTGGGATCCTACTTCATAGTGGTGTATAATCATTTTTATATGTTTCAGATTTTATATAGATTCAGATTACTAAAATATCAATAAGAGTTTCTGTATCTATGTTCATGATAGACATGAATCTGTTGTTTTCTTACAATACCTTTCTCTGAGCTCTGACATCAGAATAATGTTGACCAGAATGAACTGGAGAGTGTTCCTCCTCAATTTTCTGAAAAAGTATTGAAAGAATTAAAAGATTTTTTTCTTTAAATATTTGATATAATTCACCAATGAAGCCATCTGGCCCTGAGCTTTTCTTTGTAGGAAGATTTTTAATTGGCAATTTAATTTCTTATTATAGTTTAATTCAAATTTTGTTTCTTCTAGATACAGTTTTGGTAATTTGCATCTTCCTAGGAATTTGTCCATTTCATTAAAATTGTAGAATATTTTGGTTTATAGTAACATCCTTTTATAGTCCTTTCATTTTCTATGGGATCAATTGTGGTGTCCATCTTCTCATCTTTCATTAACTTTTTAATCTGTATCTCCTTATTTTTATGATTTGTTTGTTTTGGTCAATCAACCTAATATTTGTCTCTCTCTCTTTTTTTTTTTTTGGCATATGCCACTATGCCAGCTAGTTTCTTTACTTTCAGTAGAGACACCACTTGCTCTGATTGGTCTTGAACTCCTGAACTCAAGCATCCGCCCACCTGGGCCTCCTACAGGCCTAGGATTACAGGCATGAGCCACAGTGCCCACCCAGCCTTGCACTCTTTATTGTTTCATTTTGATATGCTATATTTTTGTTTTAATCAGTTCAAAATATTTTTAGATTTCCCTTGTGATATCTTCTTTGACTCATAAGTAATTTAAAAGTGTGTTATTTAATTTCCAAATATGTGATGCTCTCCCAGATTTTCCTTTTGTTATTTATTTCTTCATTTATTATTGTAGAGGTCAAAGAACATACTTTATATTTTAATTCTTTCAAATTTGAGACTTGTGGCCAAGCATATGGCCCATCCTGGATAATGTTCCACAAGTGCCTACAGTCATTGGGCAGGGCGACTTAAATCACCACCCAGCTCTCAGACTCACCCTTGAGTGGCACAAGTACAAACAGACCCAAGGTGGCATAGAAAAGGCTTTCAAACTTAATTAAAAGTGGAATTCACAGACAAAAGATTGGGTTGACAGTCTGCTAAAACAAAAAACTCAATCTGGATACACCTGATAGTAAAATTGGAGAAAATATATTGTTATAAAGGGAAATTAAATACATATTTCACTTATAAATGAGGGTGTAATATCCTAAACAAAATATTAACAAGTTGAATTAAACATTAATGTTTAAGTAATGTACTTTGGTCGAAATTGAATCCAGATTAAGTGGAATGACTTTGAAATATTTCTTTTTCTATTGTCTATTGATAATTTTTTGAAATTATCTTTTATTTATAAATATTAGTTGTCTATTTTTTGAGACTTTGGAAAAAAAAATAAGAAGTCAACTGATGACTCCATACTAAGCCTCAGAGTCAAAGCATTCTATAATAAATATACTCTTCTTTGACAATGTGAATGTTACTTGCTTTGCATTAGTATTATTAACATTGCTTAATATTTCAATACAGTAATCATCTGATTTCTTTTCTGAATGTATTTATCTTCGTTCATTCTTTTCAAGTCCATATCTTAAACACTGTCATTGTTACTAAATTTTAAGCCTTTTTAATTCTGTGAAGGCAAAAAGTGGAAAATTAATAAACACATGTATATGTAAAAAAAAAACATTATTCTTATCTAGAGAATTCTAACAGGGCTCGGAGCTTACATATACTCTTTCATTTTCATATTCTTTCATTTAGCAGGATTTTGAGATATATCTATGCTGTTGTGTCAGTGTTCATTCCTTTTCAATGTTGAGTGGAATTCTCATTGAACATACATTGTGTCCATCCTTTCACTTTCTAAAGAACATTTTTTTGCACAAGTTTTGAGCTTTTTGAATAAATCTACTTTCAGTATTTGTGCATAAGTCTTTGGAGTCTTTATTTCTCTTGATTAAATACGAAGGAATTGAATGACTGACTCATGGTCATTATATAGTTAGCATTTTAAGAAAATGTGTAGTTTTTCAAAGTAGTTGTACTATTTTTCATACCCACCAGCAGTGTATAAAATACTTCCAACTGCACCACATCTTTGCCAGCATTTGGTATCAAAAATAATCTTTATCATTTTAATCACTCTAATGAACATATAGACACAGGGCATCTCATTTTGGTTTTTAATTTGCATTTCCCTGATGAATGGTGATGATGTTAAGCATCTTTTCACATGCTGATTAGTCATCTGTGTATCTTCTTATGCGATCTGCCCAATCAAATCTTTTGCCTATTTTTAATTTTTTATCTTATTCTTGAGTTGTAATATTTTCTTATATTTCAAATAAAAGTTCTTTGAAAAATATATTATGAATCATTTCTCCCATTCTCTGGCTTGATGCATTTCTTTTTATTGTTTTTTAATTGTGTCTTTCAAGGAACAAATGTTTTTAATTTTGATGAAGTCCAATGTAGCAATTTTAATTGAAATATAATTTCAAGTTTTACTATATTGTGATGAAAAATATGTGTCCTCTGACCTACTAAGTTTTAGAAATATATTGAGAGACTTTATGGACTACTGAGTTTCATAACTGCTTTAAGAGAGTGCTGTCTCTAAATGATAGACAGCAGAAATATATGTAGCTGTAATACTATAAACTTTTATTAAGACCTTCTGTTTGGTTTTTGCCCCTCTGATTTGTCAAAGATGAAGAAAAATATATTAAAGCTTCCAGTAACACATCAAACAAATTATACACCATGACCAAGTGGGTTTTATCCCAGGGTCTCAAGGCTGGTTCAATATATGTAAATCTATAAATATAATTCAGCACATAAACAAATTAAAAATCAAAGACCATATGCTTCTCTCAATTGATGCAGAAAAGGCTTTTGATAATATACAGCATCCCTTCATGATCAGAACACTTAAGAAATTGGGTATAGAAGGGACATTTCTTAAACTGATAGAGTCCATCTACAGTAAACCTACAGCCAATATCGTATTGAATGGAGTTAAATTGAAATCATTTCCACTCAGATCAGGAAACCAGGCAAGGTTGCCCATTGTCTCCATTGCTCTTTAACATTGTAGTGGAAGTTTTAGCCATTGCAATTAGGGAAGAAAAGGAGATCAAGGGTATCCATATAGGGTCAGAAGATACTAAACTTTCACTCTTCGCAGATGATATGATTGTATACCTGGAAAACACCAGGGATTCTACTACAAAACTCTTAGAAGTGGTCAAGGAATACAGCAGTGTATCAGGTTACAAAATTAACACTCATAAATCTGTAGCCTTTATATATACCAACAATAGCCAAGCTGAAAAAACAGTCAAGGACTCTATTCCATTCATGGTAGTGCCAAAGAAGATGACATATTTGAGAGTTTACCTGACAAAGGACATGAAAGATCTCTATAAAGAGAACTATGAAACTCTCAGAAAATAAATAGCTGAGCATGCCAATAAATTGAAAAACATACCATGCTTGTGGCTGAGAAGAATCAACATTGTCAAAATTTCTATATTACCCAAAGCAATATACAATTTTAATGCAATCCCTATTAAAGCTCCATTGTCATATTTCAAAGATCTCAAAAAAATAATACATTGTCTATATGGAATCATAAAAAACCTTGAATAGCCAAGACATTACTCAGAAATAAAAACAAAGGAGGAGGAATCACGCTACCAGACCTCAGACTACACTATAAATCAATAGTGATCAAAACAGCATGGTACTGGCACAAAAACAGAGAGGTAGATGTATGGAAGAGAATAGAGAACCAAGAGATGAACCAGCTACTTATCGTTATTTGATCTTTTACAAGCCAATTAAAAACATTCAATGGGGAAAAGATTCCCTATTTAAAAAATAGTGCTGAGTGAACTGGCTGGCGACCTGTAGAAGACTGAAACTAAACCCACATCTTTCACCTTTAACTAAGATAGACTCTCACTGGATTAAAGATTTAAACTTAAGACATGAAACTATAAAAATACTAGAAGAAAGTGCAGGGAAAACTCTTGAAGGAATCAGCCCGGGCGAACATTTTATGAGGAGAACCTTTTGGGCAATTGAAGCAACATCAAAAATACACTACTTATACACTGCTTGGACCTGTTCAAACTCAAAAGCTTCTGCATAGCCAATAACACAGTTAGTAAAGCAAGTAGACAGCCCTCAGAATGGGAGAAGATATTTGCAGGTTATGTCTCTGACAAAGGTTTAATAACCAGAATACACAGAGAACTCAAACATATTAGCAAGAAAAGAACAAGTGATCTCATCTCAGGATGGGCAAAGGACTTGAAGAGAAAATTCTCTAAAGAAGACAGGCGTATGGCCTACAGACACATGAAAAAATGCTCATCATCCCTAATTATCAGAGAAATGCAAATCAAAACTACTTTGAGATATCATCTAACTCCAGTAAGATTAGCCCACATAACAAAATCCCAAAACCAGAGATGTTGGCGCGGATGTGGAGAAAAGGGAATACTTCTACATTGCTGGTGGAAATGCAAACTAATACATTCCTTTTGGAAAGATGTTTGGAGAATACTTAGAGATCTAAAAATAGAATTGCCATTCGACCCTATAATTCCTCTACTAGATATATATCCAGAAGACCGAAAACCACATTATAGCAAAGATATCTGTTGCAGAATGTTTATTGAAGCCCAATTCATAATTGATAAGTAATGGAAGAAACCCAAGTGCCCATCAACCCATGAATGGATTAACAAAGTGTGATGTATGTACACCATAGAATATTATGCAGCCTTAAAGAAAGAGACTTTACCTATTTCATGTTTACATGGATGGAGCTAGAAAATATCCTTCTCAACAAAGTATCTCAAGAATGGAAGCAAAAGTATCCAATGTACTCAGCCCTACTATGAAACTAATTTATAGCTATATCCCAATTACAGCACAAGAATATGGGGAAAGGGGCAAGGGAAGGTGGGGGGAGAGTAATTGGTGGGTCCACACCTACAGTGCATCTTAGAAGGGTACAGGTAAAACTTACTAAATGTAGAATATAAATGTCTGAACACAATGACTAAGAAAATGCCATGAAAGCTATGTTAATCAGTTTGATGAAAATATTTCAAATTGTATATAAAGCCAACACATTGTACCCCATGATTGCATTAATGTACACAGTTATGATTTAAAAAAAAAAAAAAAAAAGCTTCCCAGGGCTATCTATGTCCACTTCACTATCTATTCTTAACATCTTTTTCATGTTTAGATTGATTAATCTTGCCTTTAGAATGCAAAAATATATCCCTTTGTCCAGTTTATTGACTTGTATTGATTCTAATTTGTATGGTAGTATTACATTCCTTTTTTTTGAAACAGAATCTCACTTTGTTGTCCTTGGTAGAAACTGTTGCATCACACCTCACAGCAACCTAAAACTCTTGGGCTCAAGCGATTCTCTTGCCTTAGTCTCCCGAGTAGCTGGGACTACAGGTACCCACCACAACACCCGGCTATTTTTAGAGATGAGGTCTCGCTCTGGCTAAGGCTAGTCTCGAACCCATGAGATCAGGCAATCCACCCTCCTTTGCCTCCCAAGGGCTGGGATTACAAGCATGAACCACTGTACCTGGCACCTTCTTACTTCCTTTTTGTCATAATATGTGACATATTTCCATCTACTTTTTAATATAATCTTTGTATAACTTTATTTGTATCTTTTATAAACAGTATATTCAGGAATTTAAGTTTGCTATCAATAACTTTTTTTTACTAGAAAACTTTAAACTCTGAATGTTTATTATTACAATGATATACTCTTGTCTTATTTTGGACATCTTGTTTTTTATTTCTGTTTCTTTCGTAGTATCTCCTCTCAAGTTTGTTTTTATCTTCTCAGGGACTTTATAAAAATGTGTCTTAATTAATTTCATTAATGCCTACATTTATATATTTTAAAATTATTTCAACCTACATTTCCTAACGTCAAGAGTCTCGGTATTTATGACAAAGAGTTTTAACATAATATGGTCTTCAAATCCTTTCACTATCCACCTACTTCTTGATCTTTATTAATGTAATCTAGGGATTTGAATTCAAGATGTTATTAAATTTATATTTTCTACTTTGTAAACTGTTTTTTAATCAAAAAACATTAGCATTCTATTTCATAAGCAGATTTATAACCTATTACTTAAATTTTTTCTACTTTTTTGGGTTCTAGTGTTCTCTATTCATATTCATCATTTTATATAATGGTTTCCTTATGTGTTGGAAGTATTATGTTAATTTCTGGCTTAGTTCATGTGTTCATATAATTTTTTTGAAAAAAGTAATAAATGGCTTATATTCTGTGAGCTTTTATATATACAAAAATGTATTTCTATTGATTTTCCAAGGGGAAATCTCCTTGGAATCTCAGTATAAAACTGAGTTACAATTTTTTTTCTTTCAAAACTGTAAAACATTATTCCATCATTTTTCTAATTTCTTTGCCAGTGTCATCCTGCTTAGAAACTTGCAGGATAATCACTTTTATTCTCAACGTTTCATTCTTTTCCCAGGATGTATTCAGGCTTCATTCATTTTACTTGATAAGTGGCCTATTAAAAAGGTACTAATTTACTGAATTTTTTTTTTCTGAATTCTAAGTAGATAATTTTCAGAAGAGTGCTTTTACTTGTGAAGGCTAACACAGAAGCCTGTTCCTTATTCGGCAGAATGATTTTACAGGTCTCATGTTGTCTGCTTGCATTTTCTCCTTACTTACTCTTGAATTCTGTGATCTCTTAATTTTATATCATCAGCCCCCAAAAAAGCAGTTATTGAGCCAAGAATGCCTGTCACAGCTATGGCCTTAGTACCTCCAAATGTCTATTTTTGAGCCTCAAATTCTTGACAGTATACTTGATAATTCTTGCCTGGGGCCTTCTCCATCAATATTGTCTCTATTCCTTTCATTTTAAGCCTATCACAAAGCTTCTGATGCAGTGCCATTGAATATTTGGACCAAACTTATATGCTAGGGCCTGGGCCTTGATCACAACAGGGAGCCAGGACAAGGTGCATAGCCTTAGCAGGGAATGAAAGTCTCCACTTCCCAGTTCAAGATCTCAGCAGGAATCTAGCTTTTGCCTCGGCCAGGGTGTGGCAAACACAAAGAATGAGCTCTCAGACCACTCTCAGGTACCAAACTCACACAAATCAGTATAAATGGAAATCAGAATTGAGAAAATAACACCAAAAATAAACACAGGTCCAAACTATAATATAAACCCCTACAGGGCTCATTCAGATTCTAACATGAAACCTTTTTTTTATTTTTTTCAAATTGTCCATGGGATTTTACTAAGTATGTGCTTAGGACTCCTAAAGAAAATAAGTTCAGCTGAAAATAAAATAAAAAGTAAGTACTGCAATATTCTTTCTAAACAGGCAAAATAAAATATATTTAGCCTTAAAAGATTATACTAAATCAGCATGGTTAGAGAGCAGCTATACTGTATTAAATATAAAAGAACAAACAAGAATAATATATAAAATCTGTTAGTAATTATCTAAGTTTTAAAAAACAGAAAAACAAAACAATTACATATGCCTATGGCATATGATATTATGTATATATAACACATTAAATATGGATATTATATACATATAAAATATAAAATGAACTGAATTAATACAGTTGTCCCTCAGTATTCATGGGATATTTTTTCTAGGACCCTCTGTAGATACCAAACTCCACAAATGTTCAATTCCCTTATCTTAACTGGCATATTTCCATAAAACCTATGCACATCCTCCTGTATACATTAAATCAGCTCTAGATTACTTCTCAAACCTAATATACCTCATACAATATCTACATATCACTCCCTTCACACGGATTCAGCATAGGACGCAATGTGTAGCAAATTTAAGTCTTTCCTTCTGGAACTTTAGCAAATTTTGTTTTTCAAATATTAAAAATATCATTTGAATTCATAGATGCAGAACCTGTGGCTATGAAACCCATAGATATGGAGGGCCCACTGTACATGCTAAACTAATTATAGTGGTCTTCTCAGAGGAGAGAAGAAAGTAATGTGATGAGACCTGAATAAAAGAGTAAACTAAAACTTCACCTGAATGTTTTTGTGGGATATAAACATAGTGTTAACATGTATTGACTCTTCACAAGGGTATTTAGGCATCTGTAATAATTCCCTTTATGCTCCCCAAAATTTTTGTTCATAACTGAAAAGAATTTATTACTTATCCTATATAAGAACTATTCTCTATCCTCCTGAGCTGTCATCTAAACATAGTTTGCAGTAAATGGTCAATAAAACACTATTTATGAAACAAGAAACACAGACATGGTTAACTTGAGCTATTGCACTAAAGAAACTGATCAGTCATGGTATTTTTCTTATAGGCTGACCTATCCTCCTAGCCAAGACACATTTTTGCTATTACTACATTTTAGAAAAAACTTCTAAGAATTCTGGCATTGCTTTAAGGATAAATCAAGGGGTGATATCCCTTTCTCATTCTGAATCTCTGACCCAACTGTATGGCTAATTTTGATAAAACTTTTTTAAAAAGTGAAATATTTCTGTTATATTTAAGATAAGAATATACCTTCCTGCTGAGAGAGTGACTTTTAGAAAGTATAGTGTGGCTGCCTCCCTACCTGATCTTTCATTTCAGCATAGACTTTCTCTGAGTTCAGTTCCACCTGCCGCTTAAACTCTTCCAGAGCAGCATCTGCCTGCTGGGCCTGCAACCTCTGAACTTCAGTCACACGAGTGAGCTGTTCCTCTTTTTCCCTAGAGAAGTTCAGAAAAGCATCATAGTTAAAGTATAAAAGAACTAGGCTTGAATGAAAGAACAATATTTAATTCTCTCTAAAAGGAAATTCAAATTCAATTTTTTCATCCAAATTCTATAACACTTTCCTTTAGAAAGTTGAAAATAAAATAACTTGTCTCTGGAGAAAAAAGCATATTGTATATACTTTTAAGTCTTTCTGTAATACATATTCTGATGAAGGCAAAACTACTTTCAAAGATTTTCCTAAAAACAAAACTGTATAAAATCACGTATCTCCATCAAGTAACGAATGAATAAACACAATGTGGTATATCTATACAGTGGAATAGTATTCAATCTTAAAAAGGAATAAAACTCTGATACATGGTACCACATGGATAAACCTTAAAAACATTAAGCCAAGTGAAAGAAGCCAGTCACAAAAGGTCACATATCACATCATTCTATTTACGTGAAATATCCAGAATAGGTAAATCCATGGGGACAGAAAGTAGATTAGTTATTTGTAAGAGGTGGTCGAGAGGGGAAGGGAACAATTGCTAACGGATATAGAGTGATAAAAATATCCTAGAACTAGGTGATGGTTGCATAATCTTGTGAATATACTAAAACCCACCAAACTGTATACTTTTAAAAGATGAATTTTATGACATATGAATTATATCTCAATTTCTTTGAAAACCAATGTAACAACAGAAAACTATTGGTCTACCAGCACTTGATCTGCAGGGTGGTCAGCACAATAAAGCAACATAATACCTAAATTATTTTCCTGCTCTCTGGTAGTCTTGCCCAAAAGAACTGATTAGCATCTCATTTCTTCCTACTTCAACCCTAAATTACACAGTTGAAAAGAGTCCAACAAAACAAAAGAAATATTTGCATATGCATAGAAAACAAGGCTTTAATTTACAAATGCATACAAGTTAATGATAATTAATACTGAGTTCTGACTGGGTACCAGGCACTGTGCAAAAGATGTTTATATGCCTCCTTTCATTCATTCGCACAGTAAACCTGTGCAAGAGTGTTATTATATCCTTACTTTTATAGAACAGGAAACTGGGGCTTAGAGAATATTTCCAAGGTGACACACCTCAGGTAATAGGTCGAGCCAGGATTCCAGCCCTGGCAGTCTGTTTCTAGAGTTCCTGTACTTGGCTACTACACTACTTTCCTGATTTTCCAGACGCCATAGGTAAGATTAACTTGGCTCACCTTCCCTAAATAGGAAAGTTTACACATATAAAACATTATCTTATTACCAGCTGTAACACTGAAGAATGCTGGGGATAGATGTGGTAATTTTACTCACCCAAATCAAATTTTAGAGAAAAATCATAATGGGGAAAAAGACTATTCTAAATTATCGTGCCACTGTCTTTTAAGAGGTGAGCAAAAAGTAATTTGAGCTTTTAGGGGGTTACTCAGATTAGAGTTTGAACACTCCAAAATCCAAAATCATTTCTACGCTTTCTACTAAGAACATACATGTAATATAAAGTATCAAAATATCAAACAAACTCCCCCCTCCAAACAAAAATCTTTTCCAAAGCTTAAGCAGTCAAAAGACACTAAGGAAAAGTGTCACCTAATTCCCATTTCAGCAAGACTCTCCCGCCCTTTGATAATGAGGTAATGTTTATAGAAATTAGCATTTCCTCCCCACTCCTAGCCCCTGACTGCACTCATGTATTGGGACAGGGCTTATCTATAAATAAGCAACTCTTTGTTTACAGGCTGAGACAATATACCCTGCATCTTCCCTTTAGTTTTCATTTTAAGAACTACTTGTGTCTGTTTTTATCTCTTCATGTTCATCTACCTGAAGATGACAGTAATTACTGAAGCTCCCGGATAAACAAAGTAATTTTCCCACTGAAATCCCTCTTTCTCGGTGTGTCTGTTTTACAGGCATGACCACCATGTTTATGACCTGCAGGGTTTAATAATGCCTGCAGGTCATAAACAAGGTGTGTGATGCCCTGCATGAGAGCTAAGCCATTCCAGATCAAGATGCATGCCAGATGTGGCTCCCAGTTACTGCATTTCAGTTACTGCATTTTAATAGCAATGGGGTACAGGCTTCTGGAAGTTTTTAAAAGCTTTTCTCTAAGTTGTCCACTTTTATGAACAGGAACCTCAATATCAAGTTGTCCACCACTTTTCTTATATGTTGTTAAAACAAAATATCTTTAATGTTAACTGGTTGTTAAAAATCTAAGGCCTTAATATTCGCAATGCTTTCTCTGCCACATAGTATTATTTAATTTACCTCATAGATAATGGTGATTAATAACTGGATGTCACATTGAATACTGATTCCAAGGGTATCACTGTATAAAAGACTGAGGACCCTGATGACTATAGAGAATTTTAATTTGGCTGGTGCATTTTCACTCTTTCTATATTAATCTGCCCAAGAACAGGAAGACTTGAGTTGTATTTATATAGGGTTTCCTTGGTACAAACATTGACTAATTTGTTTGAATATTCAAATATTTAAATATTAAAACAGCATATGGGAACAACATAAAGTCATATAAATTGTATTGGGTATCCCATGGTCTTCACCTGGCTTAGCAAATAGATGTTTCTGGTGTGATGGTCCCATCTGGCCAGAAGGGGCTGCCTGGAATGCTCTATAGCAAGGATTCTGAGTGCCGGCTTAGAGAGAAAGACTGCTGTGGGTGGTGAATGGTGGTCTCATTGCACGGTATTGGAGAGCTGTTGTATCAAAGGTTTACCTTTGTATGTTTGTCCATAAATAGAAAAGAAAGTACATCGGACAATATTTGAAAACTTTAAAAGTTTAAATTATATGTCACATAATTTTAAATTATGTACCATTAATTAGTGAAAAGAAAATTAGATAACATATTTATAACAACATATAACCTAGGGCTAAAAATATCAACTTTGTTCTATCCATGTTGAAAGAGAGTTGTTTTATAATTTAGTTCAATAATTCACATGAGCTATTTAATGTAAATGCTTTCAATTTCACAGGACCAATCTTTTTCATGTCATTCTTACTTACTAAGTTTTATTCATTTAGTTCACAACTTATGACCACATAAATCAAAGTCTTAAACTTTAGGCCTCACCTAAAGTGTATATATTAAAGACCATTTTAAAATGTTAAAATAGAACTTTATACAATAAAGCACATGGCTTTTAAGTGATAATTTCTACCCTGGTTTACAAATAGCAAATACTGTTTAATATTCAACTGTAAGCATGGGGGAATGTGTGAAATCCAGTTTCCAGTACTGCCACCCTGGCTAAGCTGATCAAATAGTAAAGCTGAATATGCAAGAAGACCTGGTTAATGTAAATCAATGTCTTGTCTAGTAAAACCATAATAAATTAGCTACACTAATATTTAGGCATCTTCTGCCTTAACAAAGGTAAAATCTGTGTCTTAAATACAGAGGTAATGAGCATTTTAGGTGGGGTCCACTTTAATTTCCTCAGGGTGATGAAACAGAAGTAAAAGCCTTGTGCAATTGAAGCAAAGTTCTGCTCCTCAATACCTTAAGAACAGTGCTCTTCTACCATGATCTCAAACAGCACATCCTACCAGAAGGGTAAGAAAGGGGGACTTTGAAGATGTTTTTTCCAGTTGAACTAGTGGTAAGGCCGAGTATAAATGCATCACTCAAATGCCTTAAAGCTGGGCCTCCACGAAGATAAAAAGGTGGGAAGAAAATTTGCTTTTTAACTCTGATTTATTTACAAAAGTGCAGTAAATTTTCCTCATCTGAGTACATAAAGGATAAAGAAAAAAGAAGCTGCATTCTTAAACAACCACAAGCCAGCTCAGATTAAAGGATGTTCTGAAGTACATGATTATTCCAAAAAGGGCAATAAAATGTAGGGGACTAATGGACTACAGTTTAGTATTTCTTGAGCTTTACAAGCTAACATTTGTATGTACAGGCCAATCGTAATTTGAAAATCTTTCTTTGCACATTTCTGTACCAGCACTTTTGATAATGATGGCTGCAATCCAACATATATTTATAAGGCTTCACATTACAGTATACTTCATTTGCTGCCAGCTTGGCATCTCCCCTGGAAACTCCAAGAAAAACAAAACAAAACAAAAAACTTCAAACAAGTCTGAAAAACAGCTAGAAGAGTCTCCATTCCCTTTCCAACTGGGCTGGAAAACAAGACTTTCAAGCAGCAATATCAACTATATTCATGGCTGCCAATTGGTACTTAAATTGATTAGACTGAATCAGCCAAAAACATTAAAAATAATACCTTTCACTAAGCATGGTAAATGAATAAAATGTCTTGGCCCCTTCTTCATTTAACTTCTGAGACTAGTAATCTGCTAAATCTTTGTAAAAAATGGTAAGCACTATGGACATCTGAACATTTCATACCTCAAGATACAGAAAGGATGATCCAGTAAAATGGAATTAGTGTTAATCTTAATATTGAAAGTACAGCAGCACTCCCTGAATCAATTAAGAGGTTCTGCGGAATCACTGCATGAAGACCACAAGACAAGGAATGAGAACAGCCTCCGGAAGAAGGAGAAGGTAAGGAATGGATTCATCCATAGAGCCTCCCAACAATACCAGGACCATGCCTAAATCTCATTTGAATTTCTGACCTTCAAAATTGTAAGACAAAAGATTTGAAATGTTTTAAGACACTAAGTTTGTGGTAATTTGTCACTGTAGCTATAAAAAACTAATATAACTAACAATACTAGTATTTCTTGAATGCAATATATATCAAGGGTTGTCTATAGTATTTAATACATAATATTTATAACATCCTTATAAGGAAAGGTAAAATAGTAGTTGTGGATAAGAAAAATTTATAAGTTAAATTGGGAATAGAAAAAAATCCATAGTAATTTTGTCATAGTCCCCAAGTATTTAAAATTTGTTGATTGTTCAGTTACTTGACTCCTAGTAAGTAGTATAGTCAGGCTTAAAATGCAACCTAAAAACACAAATTCTCCCTCTAAAAGGGTATATTTGCATTTGATAGAAGCAAGTTTGAAGGAGATGAAGCCCAGAATGAAAACGCCCCCAAACTATTTAGTTAGCTCCTAAAGACATCTACCTTGACTAAGATGAATCTGCCCAAATAAGCAACATCTAAGTTTTGTTAGCGCAGAGTCAGTATTGTTATGAACCAACACTTCTGGAGCTCGATGACCACTAATGCTTCCTGTGAACAAAGAAAATTTTGGTCTTCTAAGGTAAGTTCATAAGATCAGAATCCAACATTAAAAAGAACTGTGCAGTGGGGAATGAGGTACTGTTAAAAACACCAGAGAACATCAGTATTATCAGATAGGTCAAGAAAATGCCAATTCACAAATAAGGTGACTATTTATCAGAGCGTTTTAAGGCCTTATGAGGAAATTTTGCTGCCAAACATGTCCTCATGGCTCATGTCAGAGACGTATCTCATAATATTTGTCATACAGTGAGTGTTCATGGTGCTGGTCCGGTTCAAAATATACCAAGACAATGTGCTGAGTCACAGTAGGCACTACAGAAGATAGTCATATAACCACTCAAGCTAAAAGCCAAATAATTTATAAATGCATCCTTAGTAAGATGTTAGAAAATTTAAAAAAGATTTCTAAGGATAAATAACACATATTTTAAATGGCTGATAGTAAACCTGATAAAATTTTTTCCTTCCTCCTCCTAAAAGAACATAAGCTCTGTCGAGCTTATACTGCCCTTTCAAACTTTCATTGACTCATTCATCAAACATCAAATATCAAACATGCTAAGCAGCAAAGCTATGAGAACCTTTGTAAGAGGGTCACATCAAGTTAAGGAGTCAGATAAATACTAGCACACAAACTCTTGAAAAAACAGAGAGGGAGAGGATTCAGATAGATTGTTATCCCCTTCACTTAACAGAAGAGATGGGTATTGTAGGAAGTAGATCTCTACTGTAGGAATCTTCATTCTGCTACAGTGAATCAACACAGCTACTCACAAGCTTCTCAGGGTAAAGGGACTTACACACTATAATGGGAGTACAGGTAGAGCAAAGAAAACCAGCACAGTAGTTCTCAGCATCAGAGCAGATGAACCATAATCCTGACTCAAACAGGGCAGCATCGGTATGACCACAAGCAATAAAGCTCAATGAAACTATGATAATCCAAAACTAAATCAGGAAAATTTAAAGAAATACCTATTAAGGAAAAAGTTTGGAAAAGGTATGGTAACACCATAAAGAAGTCCTGTGGAAGTCTCTTCTAACAAGGACCTTTGACTGTCCATGATGTAGTCTTACCCAGAGAGTTTGCCCCCAAGGTCAAACTCCAATATTAGAGAACCATGCTTATTGGTTGAAGTGTGTTGGTTACGATAGGAAGGCAGAGTCTTCTTCAACTATTAAAAAACCTCTTAAGAAGATAAGGATTCCAGCTAGGAAATCTATAAATCTTTGAATTAAACTAGATTTGACTCAGAAGAACTAGTTCTGGCATCAACCTTCCGGATTTAATTCTCAGTAAGTTCTAGGAGTTGAGACAACGGTCCTGGAAGCAAGCTCTGAGATCTGGTTAGTCAATTGCTCCTATCTTGAAGAAACTACAATCTAACAAGGTAAAAGAAAAAAGTGTGAGAAAAAAAATAGTATAATATTAAATATATTAAATTTTGTGGCAAATTTTAAGTGTTAAAGGAATACATAGAATGTAATCAGTTAGTGAGAGCCTAAAGAAAACCAATCTCAGAAGGTCAAATTTATATGTAAAGTAGAAAATAAAGCTATATAAATAAATTTAATGAATGGTTTAAGTTTAAAGCATTACATAATAATTTTGTACTAAACTAACATCTGCCTATAACATAGGTCCATAAATAATTCAAACAAACTCTAATCTCAGGAAACAGAAAAGAAGTTAATATTTTTATGTTAAAATAACAAAACCTGGAGAAAATGATGATTAAAGATATATAGTGAAGAAAGATTCTTTTACAATCTTTAAATACTTTAAACTTCAAAATAAATCCCAAATCTAATATCATTTCCTTTTATGTTTCCTATATTTAAGAAATTACTGATTAAAACTTCTATAAATAAATTAAACATCATATATACAAAGCTTACATACATACTCACTAATATATATATATTTTATTAATAATAATTAATTATTAATAATATATTTTATTATATAGGCAGTATAATTATCAGTAAGTAATAAGGAAGTGTGGATATGTTCTTCCTGTAAAATGACAATCTCTAAATATTTTTGAATAGGTGCAGGACCACTTCTTGTTACCAGAGAGAAGAAGACAGACAGCGTGAAGTCATTCAAGCAGAATGATAAGTAAACCAAAGCCAGATCAAAGGAATAAGGAAAAAAGGCTGAAATGCAAAGCTGAAATATTTATTTCTTTCAAAAATATCATCTATGCCTTGTCCCTGGGCAGTTCAATATTTCATAGTAGCTGAAAAATGTTCTCACTTACATTCATCACTAGACACAATAGATCAAATTTTAAGCAGGCAAATTTTCTCATTATTTATCAAATATGAATTTAATATTTATCATGTGAAAGAAGTTTTTCTGCTTATTATAGATTATTTCTTAGTGATATAAAATGAAAAGTCACAATAGATATTATCCATTACTTTTAGTGAATGATATTCCTATAATCTGTAACATTTAGAGTGTAATCAAAATTTTTAAGTCTGTATAAATGATGAAATAGAGTTCATTTAGTATCTACTATGCTTATTATAGTTTAGGCAGTTCATATATTATTTTATTTGATTCTTATAGCTATAAAAGAAGTTATTATTTTTTTTTAGGTAAAAACACTAAAACTTAGAAGAGTTAAGTGATTTACCCAGGTTCACATAGTAAATGGCAGAACAAGATATTAAACCAACTCATCTGACTTCAAAGTCCACAGTAGTTTCACTACATCATGGAATTTCTTTAAATCTATACATATATTTGTTATTAAATTGATGTTTGATGTTGATTAGTTGGATTTGCAACTAAGTCCTTATTGTAATTTATCCTCATATAACAATATTTGCATATCAAATTGCTTTTAGAACGTCTGAAAGCTAAAATGGTTGCCAAGCATTTACCCACCATCTGTTACATGCCAAAACCAGTACTAGAAATGCAAAAATGATCAATACATTTGATCATTTTTGTTTCTGTTTTTAAGATGGGAAAGAAGGCGGACTAGGAACTATTTTCAGCGTGATAAAACCTTCACAATGATACAAATACAGTACGATGAGCAGCCAAAGACCAGAGGAATTCATTGTGCCTAGAAAACATAGCAAAACTTTATAAAGGACTTACCATTCTGGTAAAATCATCACTGAAAACGTTTAACATACGTACATACATACATATACACTACACACATGGGTCACTATGAAAGTTTTGAGACAGCCTGTGATATGGTCTATTATTTCACTTCTAAGAAACACAGTTGACAGCATTGTTTCTGATTCACCTATGCAAATTTCAACTCGCTCAGTTTATTGTTGCTGGGAGTACTTCATTTCCTTCCACTTGTATTTTACATTTCTTGATTTTTGTGTATTTCAAAATTTTTGTAGTGAGATATATATATATATAATATGCAATATATCAAAATTATATATAAAATATATATTATATTGACATTTATAAAATATCTTTCATTTTCTTCATTATCATCATACTTTCCATGAAAAAAACAAATCCCCATCAGAAACATTTCTTTATGAGGAAGATGAATATAGCAAAGGCAAGATATTTCTGAAGATATGATTAAAGTTTTTGAGATATAATTAAATACATAACCATTTTTACTGATTATAAGAAGCATATACTATATTAATACTCACACTGGATTTATTTTCAGTGAAGACATAAATCTTTATGAATATATGTAATCCATGTTTCACTGGCCATTTCTTTCCATTTAATACTAGACTTTTCCATAGGCTCCAGTGATGAGGTTACACGTACGTCCTTTATAGCAAGGCCAGTCATCTCTTAATCTGCTAGCATGTGGTATTCATGAATTCATTTGCCATTAACATGTCAAGCTTCCATCATGTGCCAGGCACCTTGCTTGATGTTGAGAAAACATGACTGAACTAATCACACTCAGTTTCTGCATTAAGAGAGCTTTCAATACAGCAGGGAAAATGATACTGAATTAATACTAATAAGAACATTGAATATTCAGTTCGCTGAACAAAGAAGAAATTAAGGCATTAAGTGTTTGTATATCAGAGGACAAAACCTCACACAGGAATAAGGAGATAAGAAAGTGATGTTAAAAATAACAGAAGGGGGGGGTTCTGGAAGATGGTGGCGGTGACGGTTAAGTAGTTCATCACTCACCAGTCAGCAGGTGAGAGGGAGGGAGTACTGGACCTTTCTGTCGGAGTGGATGAGCACTTGGCAACGCACAGCGATTTGGTGGATTGTTGTGTTTGAAATATAGTTCATAACCGCGGAAACTGCTGTAAACCATTTCCCCCTGAACGGCGGAGGGGCAGCCGGCCCCTCCCACAGGGAGGACAGCAGGTCGCAACTCACAAAACCTAACTGGGAAAAAAATTCCACCGAAAAGTGGATCTCAGCGTTTGATGCCCAGAAAAACGCGTTGCTAGGTCCCACAGGGACCCGCGCAGCTCAGGCGCCAGGCGGATACAAACTTATTGGAATGCCCAAAATGGCGAGCGTCTTTTCCCCAGATCATTGGGAATAGGTGTTCTGTCAGTGCTACCCCAGGGGCAGAATCCTGGTGAGGTCTGACGGTGCAGGGGGCCCGGGA
>CAUYRH010039355.1:0-10757 GCA_963574655.1 Perodicticus potto
TACTTTGTGGACACCAGATGGCGCTGTGAGTGGTTCTCAGGCTTCCCACTCTGACTGATCAGTCGCCATTTTTGTAGTTTTGTAGTTTTTCCCCTGGTTTGCGTTGGAAAAGGTGCTTTATTTTGGGTGCTCGGCTCCAAACGACACTCCCATCCAACCTCCAACTTAGGTGCACCAACCCTCTCGTCTCTCCGCTCTGCCCTCCCGCTTTCTTGCAATCCGGGAACTGGAATCGGTAGAAAGAGGAGAGCTCGGTGCGCGGTCGTTGTGGGTCGTGGCCAGCCGGCCGTGGCAGCTACAGCTGGAGGGGAGGGGGCTCCCGCCAGTCTGTTGCTACCGCTCTGACCTGTGGCTTTTTCTCCAGCTGGAGTGCTCGGGGCCCTCTTCGCCACCTTGGACAGCTCAGAGTGTCTTTTCCACACCACAGGATCCGGGGCCCCTTGCACCGTCAGACCTCACCAGGATTCTGCCCTGGGGTAGCACAGACAGAACACCTATTCCCAATGATCTAGGGAAAAGACACTCGCCATTTTGGACATTCCAATATGTTTGTATCCACCTCGCACCTGAGCTGCGCGGGGCCCTGTGGGACCTAGCAGCGCGCCTTTCTGGTCATCAAACGCTGAGATCCACCTTTCGGTGGAATTTTTTCCCAATTAGGATTTGTGAATTGCGACCTGCTGTCCTCCCTGTGGGAGGCGCCGGCTGCCCCTCTGCCATGCAGGGGGAAACAGTTTACAGCAGTTTCTGCGGTTATGAACTATATTTCAAACACAACAATCCACCAAATCGCTGTGCATCGCCAGCTGCCCATCCGCTCTGACAATTCACATGGGGCAAGGTCCAGTACTCCCTCCCTCTCACCTGCTGACTGGGGAGTGATGGACTACAGGACCGTCACCACTGCCATCTTCCGAGCTACCCCCCCTTTTTTTTTTGAGACAAAATCTCACTCTGTTGCCCTGAATAGAGTTCCATGCATCATAGCTCATAGCAGCAAACTCAAGCTCTTGTGTCAAGAGATCTTTTTAACTCAGCATTTTCATTTTTAGTAGAGTTGAGTTTTATTATCACTCAGTCTGGTGTAGAACACCTCACCTCAAGTAATACACCCTGCACAGCCTCCCAGAGGGCTAATGTTATCAGCCAATGTCACTTCAACTGGTTAAGTGCAATTTAAATGAAGATCAATCTCCAGCACCTCCTTTCACTCTATCTTGAGATATTTGGGAAAGCTCTTCTTATCAATAGAAGACAATACAAGAAGGTAAATTGTATTTTACCTGCAATCCCAAGTCCCCTCATTTTAATCTATCCTTGTTTTCCCCAAAGTACCACATGCACAAAGCAGGGGAGAGAGAGAGAGAGAGAGAGAGAGAGAGAGAGAGATAGAGATAGAGATAGATAGAGATCCATTTTGGAGAAACCCACGGTGTGCCCACTATGGCCAAGATCCAGGATTCCTGGGTCTGCCCATTCAACCCATCCCCTCCTTTTTACCCTCAACATTCACACTCCCTGTTCCCCTACACCAGTTAGAAAGAGTGAACTAGAACAAATTTGGTTTTCCGAGTGGAGCTAAAGAGTTGAAAGGGGTGGCCACTGAAAAGGAGCATCCCACTGGATGACTTCAAAAATATGCTGAATGAAGAAATAAAACAGGATTTAGAGTGCCAATGCTGTGATGAGAGGTAGACAGGGAAGTTTTGCATTATTAAACATCTCCATGCCTCTGTCTATTAAAAAATAATAGCTTCAGGTTTTTTCCAAATTTGTATTTCCTGAGAAATAGGAATATTTCCAATGGTAACACAATGGCATTTGAACTTGGCGCATGACCCTGTCTGAGCAAGCAGAACAGGGTGGAGTTTGGTGTTTTGCTGTGGTCACAGAGACATTCTCTCAAAAGACTTCACACCCAATAACATTATTGGCACTCTCAGCCATCATCACAGTCCTTTTACTCAGATGAGCCATGGCTACTCAGTGTCACAATTTACCAAATGCCAGGTACTTCCCAGCCCTGACAGCCCCATCCATAGGGCTCTCAGTAAATATACATCCCTGTCTGTCAAGTATATCTACTCCTTTGTGAGAAGGGGAAAAGAGGCACATCATCCTGAGAGCAGGCCTAGTTGTTTCTCAAAGCATTTGACAGTGACCTGATTTGAGTTAGAAAAAGTACAGGACTGCAATTTTGTCCTCTTCCCTAGAGAAAAGGCTTATTTCCCTCACATTCACATACAGGTGCTAACACATCACCCTGCAGTCCAGACAAAACTGCCTGCAGCAGCTGGGTGAGGGCTAGATGGAAATGTTTAATTAGGAGAGGATCCTCACACCTGAAGACTACTAAATGTGCCTTAAGCTCTGAAGGGAGGAGATACTTTTGCATTAAAATGAGACTTTGTACAAACAGATGGGTAGGAGGTGGTGTGCAACCCCCAACACTTCTACAAATATCCTTCGAGTAACTCATTATCAGGCCTAAGGCTACATCTCAGAAAGACCTACCATCACACCCAACTCTGGTGGCTTGTCTTCCATGAACAGACTTCCTCAGGGCAAAACATTGCATACCTTTATGCAGCCTTACTTCAACTCAATGAAGAATTCTTTTAAATTTTTGTATGACCTCTAAGCTGTTTTTCATCCTTGGAAATGCCCTGATTTTCAAGGCAAACCAAGGTAGGTTTCCTCTGTATTGGTTCTTTGACTTTACATATAAACCCTTATCTCCCTAAAATGACAAAGGCAACCAAACTGTACAAGAGCCACAAAGACATGGCCAAGTCTCTCCAGCCAGTCACAGCTTTTTATTTTACAAAGATTGAGTTCTTTCTTAATGGCAGGCCTATGCAGATTCATGTGAGTTTACATGAAAATAATGTGCACTAAAAATAATGTCCACTAAGAATAATGTGTACTATGATGAAACAAGAATTTCTGCAGTAATATTGATCGTTATCTAGACAAGAATCTTTTCTTACCTCTCTCCCTTTCATTTCCATTTCAGAAATAACTTTAGTCCACACTTTATTGTTTGAGCTTTAGCTCTTACTTTTTTCCTATTTATAGGAGAATCAGTTATGAAAATTCCTGGGCTCTAATCTCACCTGAACTTGAAGGGGAAAATATCTGGAATCTGTCTCCTCTCCTATTGTCTCCCCTACCCCCGAGATTTGATTTTTATTCAGACTTATCATATCTATGGATGGATTTGCCCTCTATGGAACAGCTGTATTAAAAAAAGAAGTTAAAAAGACAGGTGCAATGGATCTGCATTTTAATCCTACTGTTTTGAGAGGACCAGTCACAAAGCTGCTACTATGATCTTGGGTTCACCTAGACTGTAGAGCAAAATGTGTATGTCCTCCTACCCTGTGGTGTGGGTTGATCTGCATTTCTAGTGTGTCCCTCCTGCTTGTGTTTCTAAAATATAAGAAAAGGGAATAAAGAGAAGGAAGGAAGGAAGGAAAGATAAAGAGGGAAGGAAGGAGAACAAAACAAAAAGTCCAGGGATCCATGTGCAGTGTAGCAAGAGGAGTTCTGAATCATTGATGAGCCACTATTAGAGGCCTCTATGCTTTGGGGACACATTTCAATAGTAAGCTATATCATTTTAGAGGCGATTTCAAGGGAATCTAAAACTTAAGATGCAGTCTAATTCCCTCATGGTGAACAGCCTTGAAATTCTGATGGAAGAAAGAGTGTCTTCCTTTTAGCTATGCCTATATCTGTTTGTCTTCAGTGTCATTTAAATAGAGGTGAAGGCTGAGAACTGTCTAGCTTTCATGTGACATCTATTTATTTCTCTTGGCCCATGAAGTACTTTGAATGTAAGTATATCATGCAAATTATGGTTGCTTTCAAAACAAATGTTTTTCTCCTTAAATAAAGATGATAGTAAAATTAATTTAGTTCCTTAATGAAGATGGTGGGCCTAGGGAAAGATTTCCTCCAAACTGATGGCCTCTTATTGATTGTGGTAAACCAAGTTCACTCTACTTTTATTCTTTATTTCTTTTCATTTGTTTTTTATAATACTTACTTCCACCTGTCACTAGTGTGTGTTGGTGTCATTCTAACTCACTGTAAGGCCACCTACCCCAATTCTACTTAGGGTGAACTCAACTTCATTCCTCAGCTTCCAGGGTAGCTGTGACTATAGGCATGCATGTACCACCATACCAGGCTAAATATTTTCATTTTTCTTTTTGTTTTTGTTGAGATAGTGTTTTTCTATATTGCTCGGGGCTTGGCCCTGAACTCCTGATCTCCTGTGATGGTCCGATTCTCCCACTTCTGCCTCTTAAAGTGACAGGTTTATAAGCCATAACCCAAGGTTCCCACCACCATTGTTACCAACATGGAAGAATTCAGTACGTGGGCAGAATCTGTCTCCTCCATTCTCTAGTAGAATGAGTGCCATCCTCCTATGTCCATGTGCCCCAAAATGACCACTGTTACTTTGCTAAAATTCTAGAGACCTTTCTTTAATTTTACCTAGAGGTACAGAAGAACTTCATATAGGGCCTGACTAGATCCTGTACCATCCTCTGCGTAGTTTGACATTGTAGTTGTGGGCAGCTGAGCAGGGTTTCTAGGACTCAGAAATGTGGTCCAAGTGTGGTCAGAGGCAAGTCTGAGACCCAGTGTTCATCATGATGCCTCCCCAAACAGTGAGCCTGTTGTTTCCAGGCTCATACTTGGATCAGTCCATGGTGTGTTTATGTGATTATGTTTGTGTTTGTTAGAAAGAGAGAGAGAGCACTCTAGCAGCTGATGTAATTTGAACAGCATAGTCAATCTTCTTCCATGGAGAAAACTCTGCCCATGCCAGTTATAGTCATTCCTTCCCTGACTTCTGGACAGGCTCTGTGAATGTGTTGTCATGTTCATTGCTCTTTCTTTCTTTTCCCAGTCATCGTATATTAAAAATGTGAAGTTTTTGGCATCTCTGGCCATGGCTTCTGGGATTCTAATCTAGGAAGACTGTCACTCTCCCTTATTTTTGTCAGTATCTTGACTATGTTGGGATTTACACAGAGGTAGGTTTGCTGGACTAGACAATTTCTGTGGTCCACCAAACCTGCCTCTGCATAATCCCTGTATTAGTCAAGATAGAGAAAAAAAGACAATGCTTTATGGCCTCAGTGGGAGTTAAGGACCTAGTGGGGCCCTTCTAGAGTCTGGAAGCATTTAAAGGGCAGCCCCAGTGTTTCTGAGACAACCTTTTGTTTGAAGACTGCCTCTTTGCTAGGGTTCTCCAACAGGCCAGTATCCTTCATCCCCAAGCAGAGGCAATGTACCACTGCCACATTCCTCCTCTAGTTTATCTCTACAAACCTTTTATGTAACCTTCCTTGCTTATTGCTACGACAGGGAAATGTTTTTGTTTATGCTTCTATTTCCATAATGACTTATTCTGCAGTTTTATCTTTTTCTGTCACTTATTTTTCTCTTTCTCCACACATAGCACACATTCAGGTGAACAGACATCCATGACTCTTAATAAACTCCTAAAGGATCTGGAATAAACACTTTCTCTTTCTTTTTTCCTTACTTAGCTTTCTCATTTACTCTCTCTTTATTCCTCTATTTATTTTTCCTCCTCTTCTTTCTTTTCTTCCTTCCTACACCTCAGCCACATTTTAAACCTCACAGCTATCTAAACTTCAAAACTAAGGTTCTAGCACCCATCTTCTGACACTTGGATGCTAGAGATACACACGAACACAGACAAGGAGTGATGACATCCATGTGAAGTATATGTGAGCATTGGCCTGGGTTGCCACTGTGCCCTGGGTTTTACCAGTTTTATTTGGCTACATTTAGTGACCTAGATATGGCCACTCCAGCTCCTGCTATTCTACCAGATGTGCCTTCTGCATTGGTTAGCATGTTATTTCTTCTTTTTTTTCTTTTTAATTATATTATAGCTTTTAATTATATTATAGCTTTAATTATATTATATTATAGTGTACATTAATGCAAGGATGGGGTACAACGTATTCGTTTTGTATAAAATTTGAAATACTAACAACAAACTGGTTTACATAGCTTTCAATGCATTTTCTTAGTTATTGTGTTCAGATATTTATATTCTACACTTACTAATTTGATTAGAATGACTCCTCTCATTCCTCTCATTGACTCCCATTTGCAGAATGATCACCTTTAAGTACATCACTGTAGAGCAGGAAAGTCTATTTTTAGTTCTTTGAGGATTCTCCATACATTTTCTTCATAGAAGCCATATTAGTTTACAATTCCACCACCAGTGTGAAAGTTTTCCCTTCTTTCCCCATGAATGCCAACATCTGCAGATTCTGATTAAGGCTTTTGTGATGTGGGATACTCTGATAGGATTAGATGACATTCAGAGTGGTCATGAACTTGCCTTTCTCTGATGATTACGGATGATGAGTATGCTTTCATTTGTTTGTTGGCAATTTGTCTGTCTTAAATCATAGAAGTTTCTGCTCATATCTCCTCACCATTTATACATAGGATTGTTTGCTCTTATCTTGTTGATTAATTTGAGCTCTCTGTAGATTGTAGTTACCAGTGCATTGTGAAATCCATGCTATGTAAATATCTTCACTTATTCTGAAGGTTCTTTTTTCATCAATTATTGTTCCCTAATTTATGCAACAGAGTTTTTTATTAAGTCATATATACAGAGATCATTAATACATTTATGAATTTGAGGATACAATGTTTTGACTATTTGGACAAATTGCAGTGCCTACTTCCTACTAAGTAACATAGCTTTCACCTTGTTTCCTTAATCATAGTGTTAAGAAAATTGTGTTCAATGATAAACTAAAAATCTTCTGCAAAGATGTATGCAGCAGATTTTTAGTTTATCATTTCCCATTCATTTATATTTGATGTTGGTGCAATTGCCAATGGGGTATTCTTCTTAAAATTTTTTTCAGCAAAATGGTGTTAAGAATTTTCCCATGTTTTCTTCCGGAATTTTTTTTTGTTTCGTGTCTTAAAGTTAAATTTATTTTACCCAATGAGAGTCAATTCTCATTTTTTTGTTGTTTATTTGTTTATTTATTGTCTGGAGGTCATTGAGGGTACACAACACCAAATTGCCTTTTTTAGATAAGGACCCTCTTATTTATGTACCACCCCCTAAAGGTGTACCACACCCCTTGACCCCACCTCTTCCCTCCTTCTTTTTCTCAGCACTCCCCAACCCCCACCACCACTATATGCAAGGACCTTAATTGTCCTCATACCCCCCCACCACTATATACAAGGACCATAATTGTCCTCACATCAAAATTAAGTACATAGGATTTTTGTTTCTCCATTCTTCTGAGGCTTTACTAAGAAAAATGTGTTCCACATCCACCTTAGTTAATACAGACGCTGTAAACTCTACATCATTTTTTAGTGGCAGAATAGTATTCTATGGTGTACATATACCAGAGCTTGTTAATCCATTCCTGGGTTGTTGGTCATTTAAGCTTTTTCCTCATTTTGGAGATTGTAAATGGAGCTGTGATACAGGCTAGTGCAAGTTCCTTGTGGTAAAATTATTTGTTTTTTCCTTCTGTGGAGATGCCTAATAATAGGATTACAGGATTAAAGGGAGCTCTAGCTTGAGTTCTCTGAGGGTTCTTCATATCATCTTCCATAAAGGTCGTATTACTATGCAGTCCCACCACTAATGTAAGAGTTTTCTCTTTTGTTCACATCCACATCAGCATCTACATTTTTGAGATTTTATGATGTGAGCCATTTTCACTATGGTTAAATGACATCTCAGGGTAGTTTTATTTGCAATTCTCTAATAATTAGGGGTGATGCACATTTGTTCATATACCTGTTAGCCATTTGCCTATCTTCTTTAGAGAAAGTTTTTGTCATCTCTCTTGAACATTGATCTATGAGATTGTTTCCTTTTTTCATGTGGATTAATTTGAAATTTTTGTAATCCTAGTTATCAAGCATTTTTCTCTGATTCAAAATATGCAAATATCCTTTTGCAAAGTGCAGATTGTCCTGTTTTCTTTGGTTGCTGTCACCTTAGCTGTACAGAAGCTTTTCAGTTTAATTAAGTCTCATTTGTTTATTTTTGTTGTTGTTGCTATTGCTACAGAGGTTTTCTTCATGAAGTCTTTCCCCAGCCCAATACCTTTCAGTGTTTTCCCTACACTTTTATTGAAGATTTTAATCATTTCATGCCTCAGGTTTATGACTTTTACCCATCTTTAATCAATTTTTGTAAGTGGAGAAAGATGAGAGCCCCGTTTTAGTCTTTCACATGTGGATATTCAGTTATCCCAGCACCATTTATTGAAAAGGGATTCTTTCACCCAGTGTATGTTCTCGTTTGTTTATCAAAGAGTAGGTAAGTTGTTTGTTTCATCTCCTGGTTATACATTGGATTCTAAATGTCTATGACTGTATGTTTGTGCCAATATCATGCTGTTTTTATCACTACAGCCTTGTAGTACTGCCTAACATCTGGAAGGCTAATGCCCTCAGCTTTGTTTTTTTACTAAGAATTGACTTGGCTACATGGCGCTTTGTTTTTTTCCCATGCAAAATGAGGAATTATATTTTCCAGGTCTTGAAATTATGATGTGTGATCACAGAAGTTAAGTAGGGTTGGACCTGGTTAGTACTTGGATGGGAGAGTCAATTCTTTATATTTTTATACATCCATAGTACATAGCCTTCAGATTGATTTTTTCATTAGTGATTTATATTTAATGGTTCTCTATGTCTTTTCATTATATCCTTGATCATTTTTGTCACTAACATTATCCCTTTTTAATTATATTAATTTGTTCTTTTTTAAAAAAGGGAGTAAATGAGCACTTCTGTTTGTTATAGAAGAAAATTATCTCTATAGACAGTGTAGCAAGTGTCAAGATTGACCCAAGGCTTATTGGTGTCCCTCCACAAAAAGATGTAGCACATACATTGATTGATGGATCTCAGGTTATTCAAAGCAGCCCTGAATGGGTGGGAGCAGAATAGTCATGTAACAGGAAGATGTACAATCCACAATTAAGTTACTAAATATGTTTTAAGCTTTAATAGAATAACTTTGGCTATTGCTCAAATGGTGTGAAGTTAAGAAGCAAGGCTGGAATGTGGTGGTTCATGCCTATAATCCTAGAACTCCAAGAGACCAAAGTGGAAAGATCTCCTGAGCTGAGGTGTTTAAGACCACCCTAGCAAGAGCAGGATCCTATCTCTGAAAATAGCTCGGCATTGTGGTGTGTGCCTATATACCAGGCTACTTCAGATTCTGAGGCAAGAGAATTGCTTAAGTTCAAGATGAGACTGGGGTTGCCTTGAGCTATGATATCATGATAATCTACACAGGGCAACAAAATGAGACTCTGTCTTAAAAATTAAGAAGATACATGACAAAGAAAGTATCAGTTTTCCATGGTCAGAGAGGTTATAAATAACCTTTCTCAGAGACATTTATTTTTGATTTAAATACTAAAATATGCAATGCTTACTGTTATGTATTTAAATTTATTTTGTTTGTTTGCTTTTATTAAATCACAGCTGCATACATTAGTGCAATTAAGGGGTACAATGTGCTGGCTTCATATACAATTTGAAATGTTTTCATCAAACTGTTCAATATAGCCTTCATGATATTTTCTTTTTTTTTTTTCCAGTGTTAAGACAGAATTTATTTACAAAAAAGAATACAGAACACACTAAAGCTCCTGGTAGAGAGAGAGAACTCGAGTGGGGAGAGAAAAGCTCTCTCTGTTTCTCTCCTGGTCTTTACCCGTCTCCCCCTTTAGGCTTTTAGTCTCAGGGTATATATAGGTATATGGGTTCCTTGGCCAGGAAATGAATGAACACAGTCCCTTCTGCTGGGGGCAAGATGAATGAATGTATCAATGAACCAAGACAGTCCCTTCTGCCAGGGCAAAGTGAATGAATGTATCAATGAATGGATATATTCCATTCACGGAATTGAGACCTAGGAAATTCTCATGAAATTGACCTAGGCAAAGGAAATAAGGGTTCCACATTTAGTCCTAAGTGTAAAGTGAAGAAGACACCAAGGCACAGGTGTCTCCTGGGCAGTTGTCCAGGCTTTTTGGCTACTGGAGCCTCTGGTTGGGGTTGGAGGTCCCGTTCTTTGCCTGTCATCCAGCCCGCTGGTTCTTCAGCTGGCTGCAGTAGCACAGACATGGCCAAGAAGGAGGCGGCAGGTCCACCAGCTCCGCTGAGCTGGCTAGGGTGCCAAATGTCCTGCATCAATTCTCCAGCTCCGAGTAGAAACTCTAACTGCTGTTACGGAAAAAGGGCAAAGACTCAATCTAACTGCTTTCTGCTGAATCTGGAAATGATAGAAGGGGGCAGTTAGGGTTTCTCCAGAGGGAGAGTGATATAGGGGTTCATGAACTGGAACCATCTTTATTTCGTGTGACTTGATGACATTTCTGGAAAACATAAATCTGATTAGCATAATCAGTAATAGGCAAAGGTAGAACAGCATCAGGTCAGAAGAACTTATTCAGTGATGCTAAAAGAAAAACATGCTAGGATTTTGCTTGCTGTTTCCTAAATAATAACTTCAAACTTTCTTTTGGCTCACAAGTGTAGGTGGTCTGTGGTTGGCTGTCTTCATTGTCTGCCTCCGTAGAAGATGGAGGATTCCAGGATTTTACTCGTGAATGATATACGCAGGGACCAACGCCTATAACTTTAACAGCTGTAGAAGAAGACAAGATAACAGGAAAGGGGACTTC
>CAUYRH010039357.1:0-56830 GCA_963574655.1 Perodicticus potto
ATTGTGGTACATGTATACCATGGAATATTATGCAGCCTTAAAGAAAGATGGAGACTTTACCTCTTTCATGTTTACATGGATGGAGCTGGAACATATTCTTCTTAGCAAAGTATCTCAAGAATGGAAGGAAAAGTATCCAATGTACTCAGCCCTAATACGAAGCTAATTTATAGCTTTCATATGAAGGCTAAAACCCAATTATAGCACAAGAATATGGGGAAAAGGGCAAGGGAGAGAAGGATGGGTGTAGGGAGGGCAATTGGTGGGATCACACCTACGGTGTGTCTTAGAAGGATACTGGTGAAACTTACTAAATGTAGAATATCAATGTCTTCATATAGTGAGTAAGAAAATGCCATGAATGCTATGTTTAACAGTTCGATGAAAATATTTCAGACTGTATATGAAGTTAGCACATTGTGCCCCATGATTGCACTAATGTACACATTTATAAATTTATATAAAAAAAAAAAGTTAGAGATGAGGCCAGAAGCAAGACCATGTCTGCAGCAGAGCAAAGCCCCAGGACAGCATCTGAGCAGATATTTTTTTATAACTGGAAACATTTACAACTTTTAGGATACATCAAATTTATTAGTGTGGACTCTAATAAACCAAGAAGGCAAAAATTCAGGCAAAAAAATAAAAATAAAAAATTCAGGCAAAACAAATGATGAAAAGCATTAAAATGGAAAAGACTCTCAGAAATGATTAAGTGCCAGAAAAAAAAAGAAAGCAGATAAAATCAAGCTGGATCCTTCAGATGTGTTCAAGAAGCATTATCATATAACTTTTATTGGAGAGAGGGTAAATATTCGTGAAGAAATACAGAAGATGGTGAAAAAAGATCATTGAGGTAACAATGAAATCTCCCTTCTTGGCAATGTCTGGAGGACCAAAATAGCAGACACCTACACCCCCCTCAGTGGATTTTCACATCGAAGTCTGTACCCCTAGTTCCCATGGACATAGCCTAAGTTTGCTAAATCCCTCCATACCAAGACTAACTGGCTCTTCAATCTTGGTATGTCCAATATAGAACACAGCTTCCTTCCTGCTAAATGTGTTAGCTTGTGTTTCTTAGATTGGAATATTAATGTTAATATTCCTAATGCACCACACATCCTCCGTTAGGAGGGGTGAAAACCTTGGAGTTAATTTTTATTCACTCTTATACTCTGACTCAATATTAATTAGTAGGTAAATTCTACAGTATCTACCTAGATGCTACTTCTGTTAACTGGGGCTGAAATTCTGGTTTGTGCAGGTGTTGAGTATTGGATATACAAAGACAGACAAGGTAAAAGTCTACAGTCTAAGGGGTAGATCAGCACTTTAGGAGGAGGAATGTGTGAGACAACATTTACGGAACAGAAGTGTAAGACACCATGGGAGTTTACAGCAAGGGCAGTGAGCCAAGCCTTGGGTGCTGGAGAAGCCTCTCTGAGGAAGACACTGAAATGAAGTAGGCAGGGTGGAAGGCAGTGGGTGGTTCGGGTGCCGCTGTGAATTTTAGCCTCCTGAAATCCAGCAAAAATTATGTCAATTTCCAATCTTTTGTGGCTCCCCATGTCTTACCGAACAACCTGTACACTTCTCAGCTTTGGATTTAAATCCTCCCTGGTAAGACACCAGTTTGTTTGTTCATTTCATCATCTGCTTCCCTAAAGTATGGGATGCTGGAGTCAGCAGGTTCCATTGTGTATAGGCAGCACCTGGGTTCTATGGGTTTGTTCTTAAGTTGAGTTTGTATGTAAGGTGGAACAGGTACAACCTATTAAGTGTAACAGCTCTCATTCCTAAGTGTGAATTGCCCTAAGTCGGATGTTTGTAACTCGGGGTCTGCCTATATTCCCTGCTCAGCCTGCCCAATTTGTTGGTTCCCTCCACCCAGAATCCCTGATGTCCTTCATGCCCAGCTTAAATGGCACCTTCTCTGCACTTGACCTTAGCCAAAAGGCTGAGAAGAGATATATGGCACCTTCAGTACACAATCCCCATGGCATCCTGGCTCCCCACTGCCCTTTAAGTGGGAAGTGCTTTATCCTTATTCCTAGTACCGCCCCTGATATTGATAACTCTGCCTTATGTCCCTTATACAATTTGATATAACAAAGCTTTTTTAAAAAAATTTTTAAATGAGTGCCAACCATGTGCCCAGAAGAGTACTGTAAGCAAATGTCTGGGGGAAAAGATGGTGAATTCCATTTTATATGCTCTGTGCTAGAGAAAGCCTTTGAAGAAATCAGGTTGGGATGTCTAGAAGGCAAGACTTTACAGGACTGGACTCAGGGAGATGTCTGGGTTGGAAGTGCCTAGAGTGCACATGGCTGTTGAAACCTCCAGGAACAGAGGAAGCACCGAGGCGCGTGGGTAAAGTGCAGCACAGAGGGCTGATGGGTAGGCATGGGAGGGTGTATGCTGTCTCTTCTACTACGGCAGAGACTTTCAGTAGCAGCATGATCAACACTTTGGCGAGTATCAGTCTTCATGATGGAGGCTGTCCTGTGCAGTGCAGGAGATTTTTAGCATCATCCCTGACCTCAGCCCACTACATGCCAGGAGTACCTACCTCTCCCTCCAACTCCACTCCCCAGTTAAAATAATCAAAACTGTCTCCAGACCCTGCCAATTGTCTTCTGTGGAGCAAAACTGCCAGCAATTGAGAACTACTGGCCTAAACCTGCAAGTGAGCAAGTGTATGTTCTAATTATGTTTTTCCCTTCACAGATTTAGTCACACTTTAATTGTTAAGCAAAAACTCAGTGTCTATTATATACAAGGCACATGGGAGGCCTAGGCTAGGTACTCAGAAATATTTAGTAAATAAATGAAAATATGCTACATTTCAGGAAAAAACAAATGGTAATATAAACCTGGGGCTTCATAAAGGAATATGAGTACCGTAAGCATTTAGATCAAATTGTTTCATGTTCATGCATCTAAGGCCACATGTACTAATGATGAGCATGGGGGTCAGGACTATAGTGACTAGAAGTATATGATGCCCTTTCTTAAAGGAGGTGACAGGGTAAAGCAGCAAATAACACTGCTATTTCTTTTACTCTTTAGATACAGAAAAGTTTATCGACTTGCTAATAAGCATACTATATTAATGAATAACATACTATATTTAATTATTTGTGAATACCCAGTAAATGTTTTCAAGTTATAGGAAAAAAATAATTTTGTCTTTGCAAAAACAAATCCTAGAATTACTCTTGCTGTAGATTTTCCCTGAATTTGTTGTTTCCTAAATTTTCGTTATAACTTCTTATTCTGAAGAGTATACTGTAAGAATTACTCTATTATGTCCAGAGAATCAACACTGCAGACTGAAGCTCTTTGCCATATTATGTAAAACTGCAACACCATTGGTATGATTATGACACAGTTTTGCAATCCCTTGTGTCTAACAAAGAACTTTTCAAAGTCCTTTCGTGGAGCTAGAATTGCTCAGAAAAAGTGGATGTTCTCTGCAAAATATGAAGTTTGTTTTTCACAACAAGGAAGCTAGGTCTTAAAGGGCTTTTTGTACCTGATGGCATTCATTACAAGTAAAATGCCATTTGTTTCCCTCTAAATTATCCTGGGGTGTTTCAATGTAGAACATCAGAGACATCGACTTTCCCTCGGTGCATTTTCTTCTTAAATCTCCTCATGCAGGCTCAGGAGCCTTCTGCTAACTACCTCCAAATAAGGGCATAAACTGGCAGCAAACAGACGCCAAACTTCTGAATAGTTTCTTCCTTGTGCCAAGCTGCTACATCGGATGTAAATACATTCCCAGACTGTGTTAAAAGCGGCTCTTTTTGGTTTTAGCTTTGGTGTCTATTACCCAGGTTCTGTTCATTAGAAACTCATTACTATAGACAAAAGTGTCAAAATATGTGTTGTAGTGAGGCTCTCTGCACACTCCGGGCCACTAAATAGTGCATTTTATCTTTGTCAGTTTTCAATTAATTTACAATGCTCACTTGTTTATCAGAACTGGAAATAGGCCAGGCCTTCAGCTTATTTGATGAGCCTTACAATAACCCTGAATGCACCTGTTAATTTTGCCTCTGGGTAAACAGTTGAAAACTCCTCAGCTATTTCCTCAAATTGGGTGGAAACAAAGAAACATGAGATTAAAAAAAAAGTCTAGATTAGGGAATTGGAGATGCATTAATTTAAAAAGGGAACAGGGTCAAATGAGGGCTAGGAGGCTAATAAGCACAGAGCACACAGCAAAAAAGCTCCCAGCAGGGTAAGAGTTCACTCAGTTTATCCTGCGATCTATTCCAGACGCAGGCAATGATACGTTATTGGATCCAGACCTACAACTGCTTCCTAAGACCAACCTCACTTAAGTGTCACTGCCCTCCCTTTCAGAAATATTGCTATTACCCAAACCAGTACGCAGGGAGGCTGGCTCAGCTGGCAGCCCACTGACTTTTGTTCTTTATGATGCGCCCTCTAACTCCCCTCTCTGCTATGGGAATTAGGCATAACCACCACCATGCAAACCGCAGAACACCCAAGTTGATCCTACTCTAAGAGATTTTTAGTACTTTATTACATGGAAAGTCAATCCCAGGGATAACAGACTATAAACAACAGCAAATGCTCTATCAGGCAGCCTGTGCAAGGTTAAGGACTTTGAGAGACTTACTGGAGGGGCTGTGGACGAGGATGGCCCATCAATCAAACATGCTTTCTTACACATTAGATAAACTTAAAAAAAAAAAAAAAAAAGGAAGAAGAATGGAACATAAGACATTCTGCTGAAGATATGTAGAAAATGTGTGTGTTGTCCCAAACAATGAGGGGAAAGGTCAAGTGATTAGCTGTAATTAAAGCTGTCTTCTAATCTTTTAATTATTATTAATGTAGAGAGTTGTGAGACTGAGAAAATACATATTTTATTGCAACAGGAAATAAGTTTTAGGTGTTTGCTGATATCATTTAAACATTTAAATATTTAAATGCACTTGGCAAACAACATAATACATTCACATTAAAAGAGTTTAATGGAAATAACATACTATATTAAAGTTCATTCCTTCAGGGCAGGAATTCACTTCTTGCCTGTGGTATCTAATTGTTTGAAAAAACACACACTGTACAGCAGACCCCACAGTGAAAGGCAGAACATGGGCATTTAATAAGGGACTGTGTTTGTAGGGCTGTAAAATGTGGGTCAGCTAAGTGAGGAAGCGATCACCCGTACTCACCCTACCCTGAATTTTACCATTAAACACGGTATTTAAGAAAATAATAATTAAACGACAGAAAAGCTGGAAATGAGAACTGTTTGCAGAACATGAAATGTTCTTAATGGCAATCTGAGGTGACTATGTTTCTTATTCAGAACAAGTGTCTTTTATTTGTGGAGATTAGCCCTGAAGCACATGCACACATGGGTGTCCCATCATCACCTGGGCTGCTCCTGCAACCTGAGAGGGTCCACTGTCTTCCTGCCCTTGTCCTTAGCAGGTGAGGGGAAGCAAGATAAGCTTCCAGACACTGAATTATCAGGACCCCCATTATGCATTATAGTGCCATCTGCTCTGCTTTGGGCCATGGTGGAGGCTCTAAAATATGTCGCTTCCATAATGGTCCTTCTAACCACTACAGTTTTTGAGGCAACTGGAATTTAAAGACATGCATTGGCTCCCCAGGAGCAGAGGAAGACTCCATGGGGCATTCTTTACTTCACTTGAAGCTGCAGGCCTCAAGGGCTCAAAAACGGCCTTTCGAATGAAGGAATGTATACAAGTAAATGTACAGTATTCCAAGAACTAAAAAATCAAACAACAAATTTACCAGAGCTTCCTTTGGGTCAAAACCTTTCAATAAAAATTGTTACTTAATAAGTAAATTCCAGAATTGAAGTCTAGATACACACAGGAAAACTTTTGTAGCCTTTCCATTCTAGACACAACGATGTATTTTATGTCCTGTGCCTCAAAGTACAACAGTTTAAAAGGACTATTCCACTATTTCTTTTATTTTCCACAAGCTTCCTCCTTCATTAAAAAGATGTATCTCCTTATTATTCTTGCTTAGAGAATTTAGCATTTTATTTTTCTTACTCATTTTTGTTAACTTCAGTTACTAACTCCTTTAATACTGATAACAATAATAATAATAATATTTGGGTTCCTGGGAATGGTGGAAAGATGGTGAGAAGTGAGATCAGACTTAAAGTTTGTTTATGACCTCAAGAACGTTCTCATTTCTGGCCTTGCTGAAAGAAAAAGGAAAGACAGGTGGTTTCTAGTAGGAGAATTCCTTCCATTTATTTCCTTTCCTCCTCACAAAGTTCACATAGGAGACTCTAAAAGTATCTGAGACTTGCAATATTGCCAACACTAAGCACAAAACAGTGCTTTTTTTGGTAAAGGGTTGTCTAAAGATTGCACAAGTAGGGATTTGTTATGTGTGTGTATGTACACAATTAGATGACAACATGGATGAGAGAAGACCAAAAACATTATTTCGAACTGTTTAGAGTTAGAAAATCTACCAACATATTCAAATATTAAGTTAGATTACCATAAAGTAATTAGTTTACTGAAGGGAAGATTCATAATTGGGCAGGCATTTTAGCACTTCAAAACTTAGCTAAGATAGTCTAGAATACTGAATTTCAAGTGGTGTGCTGTGAAAGGGTCTTAGGTGTGCCATGAAAATCTTTAAAGATCATCAACTAAATTATTTTTGAAAGAAGTTCGAAAGCATGGTAAGTATATTCTTTTTTATTTTTTCCTTTAATCAATATAATTTAAGTGTGCCATGAGATGAAAGGGTTGAAAAACACTCGTCTAGAAGATGTAATCAAAAAGCATTATTATTATCAGTTTGAGTTTACCCATATGTGGTGGTGAAACATATAAATCCTATGTGGATCAAGCCTACTTATTCATTCTAGAAAATCCCCTGAGTTGAATGAATGAGTCATACATGTAAGGTGTATTTTTTATTTTCAGTTATTTCCCCTACTCTGATATCAGTGCCAAATCCTTCCCCTCCTTGGTCCTTTAGCACTATTCACAGGCAGACAATGCCACCACTGTTTTCAGAATATGGATATGGTCAAGAGTGGAATAATATAATGATGCCATTTGAAGCAGGGCAGCTAAGGTTGTGTCAGCATTTCCATTATTAAAAATCTCTTTTCAAGGATTAATATCTCAGTTGTAAAAATCTGCACCCAGACAAAATATGGTAGCATAAACGATTTTATTTTGTCAAACTGGAAAATGTGTTTGTCTTAAGTCATATTTTTAATGTGTACCAATTTTCCACATGTAGATATGTGATCACAGAAACTTAGAGAAAGATAAATATATAATGTGTGTGTGGATGAGGCCACTGGTATTGAGGCTGCCTTGATGGCATTAATTTACCAAAATCAAGGGCAGAAATACCATGTGCCAAGTTGGAATTTCAGACTCAAAAACTCAGATTGTATTACACAAATTGAAGCACAACAGTCTAATGATAAATTTCTAGTATCTTCTGTTAATGTCATCCTTCAGCACTATGTAGCCAATATGGGTAACTATGTCATCCAAGGGACATTTGTACCTGGATATATCCATGATTGTCACAACTGGGGTGGTTTAGTGGATAGAGACCTGGGATGATTCTAAAAAGAAAAGCTCAAATTATTTGGCACAGAATGTCAGTACCCCATTGTAAAGCCATCCTCATTCAGCCTAGAGGCACATCAGGTACTAAGCTGTCTGCAGACTCACAATCTAGTAGGGTGATAGGCTGCGTTCACCAACAGCCTCATCCCTAGTGTCCTGAAATTTTCTTTAGTTTTCTGTTTTCTTTTTAAGTTTAGAAGATGGGAGATACTTCAAAATCTCAGATTAATTATCTGGAATATTTCCTTTATTATCATACTTTCTGGCTAAGGATGACTTCTTCTAGAGTACCGAGATAATTAGGAAAAGGAAAAAAAAAGAAAATGAGAAACAAGTGACTCTGTGCTATGAACTGATGAATATTTTCATGTTTTCCTTACAAAGGGAAGGAAGTGTTGTGAGGATGGAGTATGTGGCTATTTGAAAAAATAAAAGGTCTTCGTGTATAATTGGTACGCATTTGGCACTTAGAAACTTTCTGCATTCACTTTATTCATCTATGACAAATAGACAGCTATAATATGTCCCATACCTTATCTATTAATCAAACAAACAATCTATATCTCCACATTTGTCAGGTAAGATGTCAGGTGGCTCTCTGTACCTGGAAGCTCTACCCTCAGGAAGAGGGTAGACATACAGAGGAAGAGCAGAAAAGAAACATTCAAGAAAGGCACTCAATCACAGTCTATTAGAACCAATATCTTTTCCAGGTGCCATCCATGTGCTCAAAATAGTAATCAAGAAAATAATTTTCATGACTCAAATTTCAACTCTCTTTCTTCTAAAAGAAAGAAACTGGAGATTAGACCAAGATTCTTCAATTAACACTGAACAGAAAAACCCCATTACAGAATATAGTTCTCTTCTAGAATGGAGACAATTGTAGGATGCAGAATTCAAATGTTCAGAGATAGCTGGCACCATGCCCCCAAAGTGTCAGGATGGTACATGATTTATTTGTAATCTAGGCAGTAGGCACAGCAAGTGGCAAATGTTGTCAAAAATCAAGAGAAAAAAAGAAGTGAAGGATCTGTTGAGAAAAATATTCGACTGGATAAAGCAACGAAAAACATACTATCATTAACCAAAATATAGTCTGATAGGAGGCTGACATAGCTTTCAGGGAAAATGTTCACCCATCCACAAATAGAAACATTTGAAAACAGAATTTAAATTTAGCTTTTCTTTTTTTTTTTGTAGAGACAAGAGTCTCACTTAATCGCCCTCGGTAGAGTGCCGTGGCGTCACACAGCCCACAGCAACCTCCAGCTCCTAGGCTTAGGCGATTCTCTTGCCTCAGCCTCCCGAGTAGCTGGAGTCCCGCCACAACGCCCGGCTATTTTTTTGTTTTGCAGTTCGGCCAAGGCCGGGTTTGAACCCACCACCTTTGGTATATGGGGCTGGCGCCCTACTCGATGAGCCACAGGTGCCGCCCTAAATTTAGCTTTTCAATAAATATTAGGCACCGTATCTTCTATCCTTTTCCTTTCTATTACTACAACATACACATACACACAAACGCACAAATGCATAGATGAATGCATGCATGCACATTATGGGAAGATTTTGGGAGGTGAGAAATTTGATTCATAAGCATATATTAGCACATACTGTCTGCGTATCTAATCACTCAACTCCAAAAGCTCCCCATCTTGGTTTCAACATCCTCCAGAATTCTGAACGGCTGAACAATGAACAGCTGGCATCTTGGGAAATCTAAACCTTCTCGGAAGTGCACAGACCGCCTCGGGGGTCAGTTTTGTATTTTGGAGTTACGGCTAGTGAGGATTGAACATGTTAACTGTCAGTGGTGATGGTGACAATGGTGGCGTGTTCGTGTTTAAAATACCTTAACTTTTCCATCTCCTGATTTTGGTGAATAAAGTTGCTGAAAATGAAAACCTTTTTTACAAATCACCTGGGCCTGCAGTTACATCACAGAAAACTGCACCTTAACCTACCTACAAGAGGGTGCCTATATCTGTTCCTACTTACAACTCAGCACCTACACCCTCGCCCTTTACATGCATAAATCAGAAAACTCCTCCTAGCCCTCAAAATATTATTAGCAACCATATGAAGTGTCAAATTCTGCCACCAATGTAGACATTAGCTCTTTAAATGGCTGAGGCTAACCTATGTGCCCAATTTGCATTTTAATAGTCTGCAGCTGCAGCTGACTCCATTCACTTTATGATGGGGATGCCCTGCTTTGCTCAAGATAGGCTATCCTGGCATGCTGCCCAGAGCAGAAAAGCTGTAGCTCATTTTGACAAAATGTACAGGAGTACAATGTCTCTTATTTCCAGAAGAGTTCAGCAGGTAGGGAGCTCCCTGGACTGAAAAGCTAACTTAGAATAGCTTAGATTTAGCCAGGCGTCATGGGGAGCACCTCCCAGCTACTTGGGAGGCTGACAAGACAATCGCTTGAGCCTGAGAGTTTGAGGTTGTTGTGAGCTGTGACCCCACGGAGCTCTACCCACGGTAACACAGTGAGACCTTGTCTCAAAAGAAAAAAAGAATAGCTTAGAGTAGAAAAATGTATTAGGTGGCATAGTTCTGATACTGTTTCCCAGATATTCTACCCTCTACAAAGCCATGTGGCAGTGAGCAGACTCATTCCTTATGTCTATCCTGGAGGTGAAGACATCAATTCCTAAGCGAGGGAAAACTATTAAAAACCAATCCTAGGAAGACACCTTGTGAATTCATGAGTTGTTTTTCTTATTTTTAGAGAGAGAGTTTTGCTGTGTTGCCCCAGTTGGATAATAGTAGGATGATTATAGCTCACTGTAGCCTTGAACTCCTGTGCTTAATGATCCTCCTACCTCAGCCTCCTGAGTAGCTGTGACTACAGGTGCACAACACCATCCCAGCTAATTTTTTTTATTTGTAGAGATGAGGTCTCTCTGTGTTGCACAAGCTGGTCTTAAACTCCTGGCCTTAACCTATCTTTCCACCTCAGTCTCTCAAAGTGCTGGGAGTACAGGCATGAACCACTGCACCTGGCCAGTTCATGAATTTTTAAGCACACTCATAACCTCTGAGGAACTAAACAAACTCAGTGCCAAAATGCATAGAATTGCCCCACATGCTAATAGATTTCTGCCTCTTAAAAGAGTTCCCTGTGCTTTGCAGAGGGAATGAACGCACCATGGCCACACACCACAGCATCAGCACTTGCTATTGTAATTCGTCCTCAACATGCCCAAAGGCTTTTGTCTTAAAAAATATTGACTCCACTGCCAAGCTATAAAGTATAAAAGGATTGGGTCTTAGAAATAATACAGAGGAAAACATGAATGTCACAAGATATTTATTGTAGCAAATGCAATTGGGGCTTACCGTTTTCAAGTATGAAGAAATCATTTGACACTCTATCAGGGGTCCTCAAACTACGGTCCGTGGGCCACATGCGGCGGTGTGAATTGTATTGTTCCCGTTTTGTTTTTTACTTCAAAATAAGATATGTGCAGTGTGCATAGGAATTTGTTCAGAGTCTTTTTTTTTAAACTATAGTCTGGCCCTCCAATGGTCTGAGGGACAGTGAATTGGCCCCCTATTTAAAAAGTTTGAGGATGACTGCGACATGCTGAGTTTCGTTTCAGCCATCATAATGGGAAGCACAGGACTACTTGGGCAGCAGCTTCCAATGCCTGGGGATAATAAATACAAGTGTGGATGCCCTGAGACAGCAGACTCTGTGGTGTGTTTATGCTGGATATGGGCTGAGGGTGGTTGTCCATTCTAGTGTCTTTACTCTGTACACCTTGGAAACTGCCATTTGTCTCTGGCTAATACTATAGCGTTGACAGAACTTAGGATCCCAGTAAGCACTAATTTGGAAAATGCCCCTAAACTTATCAGGATGCCTCTTAAAGTTAAATATATTTGCTTCTTGTTTCTGAGTCTGAGAAAAGTCAAACAGAATGAAATGTCCCTAAGCCCTAAGCCTGGTGAAGATGGGTATCTCTACTTTTTTGCATTACCAAGGATAAAATGTATTTGTATAATTCAGTGTATTTTATAACAGGACTGAGCCATAGTCCATGTGTAGACTTCTTGGTTTTATTTCCCAATAAAATTTATGAATATGGCTGCATAGAACAGTGATTTTCAACTGGTGTATTGCAACACACTGGTGTGCCATGAGAAGATTGTATTAAGTGTGCTGTGAAAAGTCTTTAAAATCATTAAGTTATATTTGAAAGAAGTTCAAAGTACAGTAAGTATACTCTTTTTTTACTCTCTTTTTTAATCAACATAATTTAAGTGTGCCACAGAATTTAACTATAGGTTCAAGTGAGATAAAAAGGTTTTAAAAACCCTGCTCTAGAAGTTGCCCCTATTCTTAGGGATTGTATTTCTTGTGATCACAATCAAAATATACTAAGGTTCTCATCTATAATCATCACCTTGGAAAATTCATCAGACCCACTCTAAGATAAAGTACTGCCACCACCATATGCTTGTGTTATGTTGATGCCACCCCATGTAAGAGGAAAGTGCATACATGTATGAAGACGAATGTCATTGCATGTAAGAGTAAAATGCATGTTATCCTTACGAAAATCTATGTCATACTACATAATAGTAAAGTTATAGACCTGAGAGCTGAGAGTATTATATCCAATTAGTTTACATCTCCAAGTATCTCAGAAACTTATAAATAAAATATATAAAAACAGACAGAAAGGATTCATAATGTAAAATCTTAGAAGAATAATAAAACCTAGAGAAAAGTGCTTAGACGTTACCCCTCATTTCTTGCAAAGTAAGCTCATATTTAAGTTCAGATGGACTGGGTTAACAATCACTATTTTTAATGTTAAAATGCCCCAGGGAAGTTATAAACGCACCAAATATGCTGTTAACCTTACTTTATATTGTGTGCAGCTGTATGGCTTTGTACCAGGGACCAAACTTCCTAACTGGGCCAGCAAAGTGAAAGAGGCTTTTTTTCTAAAATCTTTCAATAACAATGCTTTGCTTGTCACTAGATTTCCATTTCGTTTTTTCTACTACTTCACACTAGTATTTGGTTTAGATTTTATTTATTTCCAATTACTTTCACTAGTTGTCATTTTTACTGAGAAGTGCACACTATATATTACTGAATAGGAATAAAAACAGGCAAATAAAGATATAAGAGAGAGGGGAGAAAATTCAAATCCACACCCAGAGTCCATGCTTTTTTAACTCCTGAGATCATTCTCACTGGCAAGTCTAATGAGACATTGTAATATTCCTGTAGCTCCTCCTGGGTTCATTAATATTGAGAATCATTCACTGATCTAAAGCTGACAATTTTTGTTTTATTTTTTTCCTCACCGTCTACATGGGAAGTTAAAAATCTATTCAACTCTTAAAAAGGGAATTTTAATGTTTTTTAGATCACTTACAAGCATCATAGCATATATAATAGGGGAAAATATTAACAGTCTCCCAGTGCTAAGATGAAATCAGAAGTATGTGGTCAGATTCTCAGGTCCCAAGTGATGCAGGCTGCCTTATGGGTCTGCACTTTGTGAACCTGGTACTCCAACCTGTACAGAGATGGCGCTTCCGGCCAGCCCTGGCTCCCTGGCAGTGATTAATTGACTAGCAGACTGTTGCATGGTTCTTGTTGCATCTGGACACAGAATTTCGCTAGGAGACTGACCTTAGATATTGATATTTATTAGAAAATAGGATTCTAACTAGGACCCTTGTGCTATTTTGGTGCTGCTGACAGAGATATCTTCAAATGCCCCTGCTTGGTCAATGGCCCCTATAAACTATTTATTAAAATGTCTTTCACAAAAGAGAACAATTAAAATAAACACCTTCTAGACAGAAGGTCAAATTGGGCTAGGATGTAGTTTGTTATATGAAAAAATTAATAAGTTAATTCAATATAAAACTGCAACATTTTAGTGGTAATGACCATCAAAAGTGCAATGAAATGAATGCAATTGCCTTAACAAGTCTATGCCTCACTAAAACTTTACCTTTTTTGTTTTTCATTTTAAGTCAAAGAGAAATGATACTAAAACTTTTTTTTCTGAATGGTCTGTCAAAAGACCAGTAGCCTGGGAGGAAGAGTTGAGTAGCATCTGGGTGCAGCCTGGATTGACACGAAGGATGGGGTCTGTGCTGCCCCTGAGCAAATGGCTGAGGGGTCCTGGCATCTCCTGAGATTCCCCACAGCAAAAACGGGGACTTACCAGGTGATTTCTACAGCCCTTACAATTGTCATGTCTGAATTGTTAATCAGAACACTTGCTTGTATCCAAAGAATAAACATCATAATTTAATTACTAAATGGGTTCAAGCACATTCAGTTCTTATTTTAATAACATAATACTTAAATAAAAATTTTAAAACATTAAAAAATCTGACTTTAATATGATTGGACCAGAAGCCTGTAACATAGCTTGACCTATCTATTGACCTCAAGCCTGCCCTGTTCCCCTCTGGCTTTCAAGACTTCATATTGTAGTGAGGAAGTGCTCAGAAAATAACAGCAAAAACAAAACTAAACTCTACATAGCGATGGTGTTAAAAAAGGAATACAGGAATTATAAATTAACTATTGTATCTCAGCTTTCAATTATATGTCATTTAAAATGTTGAGAATACATACGAATTTGAAATGTAAATGGTATAAAGGAGTTCTGTAATTTTGCTTTTTCATTAAAAAAGAACTTGACCCATGCAACAGATTACTACTGAGCAATAAAAAAGCAATGGACTACTGATATACATGACACGGATGACTCTCAGATGCACATGCTAAGTGAAAGAAACCAGACTCCAAAGGTACCTACTGGGTAATTCCACTTCCATGACATTCTTTAAAAGGGAAAACTGTAGAATGGAAAATGGATTAGACATTAAAAGGGGAGGGGGGGTAGGAAACTGAACATGAACAGTCTCTGAGAAATTTTGTGGGTGATGGACTGCTCTACAACCTGATTACAGTGGTGGTTACACACCCACATACAGTTTTAAGATCACAGAACTATACACTAAAAAGGGTAAATTTAACTACATGTAAGTTACACTTCAATAGATCTGAGCTTATTCTTTTCCCCCCCAATAGAGTCTCACTCTATCGCCCTGGGGTTGAGCATCATAGCTCACAGCAACCTCAAACTCTAGGGCTTAAAGAGACCCTCTTATCTCAGTCTCCTGAGTAGCTGAGATTACAGACGCCCGCCGTAACACGTCTTGCTCGTGCTCAGGCTGGTCTCAAGCACTCTTGAGCTCAAGCAATTTGCCCTTCTCGGCCTCCCAGAGTGCTAGGATTACAGGTGAGAACCACTGCACCCAGCCAATAGATCTGACTTTAAAAACAAAACAACCAATATTTTACACTAATACATGTATAGTACCCAAAAAAGGGACAAGAAGAGTGTTCTTAAGAGAGGGCCTTATCCACAGTTTTGGTAGTCAAAACCCAATGGTACTTTTACAAGATTAAATGATTTAATAAGTTCTCCAAGTTGCTGAGTTACACAGCAAGCAAACACTTGATGAGAAGGAGATAAGAATGCAGCATGCTGTGTTCATGGTGCAAGCCCCACGTGGTAAGGCCTTTCCTCATCCTGCTCTACTAGATGTTGGTCAGTCAGCAGTACACTTGCATTCACACATCTTGGTCCAGACTTTGCCATCGGGGCAATGAAATATCACGTTTCTCGAGTCATGAATGTGATTTACAGAAACAAGATCTGTTTTTTCTCTGCCTTCCAGTTAATGTACTATTAAATTGAATAAGATGTCTGCTTTTGAGCTAGATTGCTGGGGGAAAGTCTCATGAATCACCTGGAGGGCAACATGTATACAAGGTGGAGGCACCCTTGGTGAGCAAAGGACCAGGATACCAGAATGGCAACTCTCAAGTTCTGGGCTCACATTCCTTTTTTAAGCTATTGTTCATTCTAGAAGGATATATAGGTATAAAAGTGAGAAGAGATGATGAAACACATTAAAAAAACAAAAAAAGAAAAGCTTACATAATGAACAAACAGGACTGACAATCACTGGCTCTACAGGTCGGTGCATTGGGGATGGTGGGGAGGTTTCATTTTACTACAGAGCCAATGGGGTAAGCATCTGGGGTCCCACATTTTAGGAGGAAATCAGGGGAACTTGATTCTGTGGGAATAGCAGCCTATAGGGTCAGACTGCTAGCACTAACCAGGCTGATCAAATTCCTCTAATTTCAGGGTATGAGGCAGAAATGTCAGTGGCTAAAGGTCATTACTGCTTTTTCTCCTCTACAGAAAAGTTAAAAAACCAGGAGGCATCCCACAGGTCACAGGGAAATTGGCTAATTGGCTAGGAGTGGTCTGGCCTCCCATCAGCCTCCTGACTTGCTGTCATAGCCTCTCTTCTAGAAAAGAGAATTTGAACAAATGCACTTTAGTCTCCAGTTACAGGTGAGTCTGCGGGTCTTATAAACATACTCTGTTCCTTTCTGACTTCACCTTTGAAAATGTTAGTCTAGATTACAGAGACAAAATACATATTATCTACTGCATGAAAGTTATTTTTGCTAAAATCCAAAACTGAAACTAGGATATTATTGAATAAGTTTAGGAACAGAAAACAATGAAATTACTCAAACCTTAAAATAATCACAGAACTTCAGAGAGAATATTCACTTCAACAACTTACCCAACCATCTAAGTTTCAGTTACACTTTAAACCTTTGAGTACTGAACTGAGATTTACAGAAAATAACTTGAACAGTAAGGCAGATAATGACAATGAAAGAACAGACACTTCTACGGTAGGACTTCTCATCCTTCATAAAGCAAACCAAGTAAAATAATGTTTCGTTTGATGATTCAGGCTCATTTATTTAGTTTTGAGGCTGTGGGTAATCCACCAGTATTGAAATAGAAATAAAAATTATTTTGTTTAATATTTTAAACTAAAATAATGGTTCTCCCTTAATATAAACAAGCTTTGAACAAGAAGCAATAGGAAAACACAAAGAATCATGCTGGTCTAGCTTTGGATCCAGGCACATGAGCAAAGTATATTAGCAACACACGCCACTGCTGTATTAAGTGTGAGGTGAGAGCACATCAAGCTATTAAAAAGATTTTGCTGAATATACCCAATATGCATCTCAAAACAATTATCTGCATTACCTAGAACAGTGTTAACGAACATTAAAATCTCTCATTAAAGGATTTCGTGATTGATGTATTTCCACAACTTGCTAGAGCTTACACTGATTAGTCTCTGCCGAGGAATCTTTCCCAGATGCATTCAGTGATATCCTGGATTGACAACCCTATCAACTTAACTTGAAAACACCTAACATTTTATTCATATAATATTTCCCTAAGTAAAATATTCTGGAATTAATATTTTATAGGTTAGCGATATTCTTCCTTAGGATAAATAATGAGCATAACAAAATCTATTGCCAAAAAGCTGTAATTTTTATGAATAGAATATTTATATACTGCTGAGAGTAAGTCTTTCCAAGTAGGATTCTCTTTTCAAATGTAAAACCTGCATAAACAACTTACACAAAACACTGAGAAAACATCCCTAAAATTGGAGTATTTAAATATTTAAGGTACAGATAATTCATTGAGCAGTAACTGTTTAAAAACTAAATCCATTACATTATTCTATATTTTACTTTTTAACATGTACAAAAAGACTGCACTTTTACTTTCAGAACAGGAAGAAAATTTTTTTAGAAAATCTGATTTTAAATGTTAAATTCAAAAGCTTCTGACTGTTACCTGCTGTTTCAATAACCTTTATTACCTGTGTGACTGGGAGGGTCGGGGTGGGGATCTTAGCTAACTGATAATATCAATTAGTTCCCAGGAAATGTTGAAATCAACACCACCATTAGTCTCTTCTACTTGTTAGGGAAAACTCACCATAGGAAAAATGCTAGCAAGTAAGAAATAAAATGTTTTAAGCTTTCACCTTCGAGGGCTTATTTTTCCCTATTTAAGTACGTATTTATGTATATGAGAGGGACTGGAAACGGCACCCACAAATACTTGGCTATAAAACTCTAAGGCATTATGTAACGTGTCCACATATTAACCCTTACATAGTACTTCAAAACACAAAAAAACTTTGTGTGTGTGTGTGTTTGTGTTTTCTAACATAAATAGGAAGGGAAAAGTCTCCTAGTAATTTTATTCAACACCTCTAAATGTATATGAAGTATCCAGCTTTTTTTTTATGGAATGAGAACACGATTTTTTTTTTTTTGCAGTTTTTGGCCAGGGCTGGGTTTGAACCCGCCACCTCTGGCATATGGGGCCGGCGCCCTACTCCTTTGAGCCACAGGAGCTGCCCCCTCCTTTTTTTTTATATTTTATTTTATTAGTAGTAATTTAAAAATTCTGACACCTCCTAAAAGCTTCTTTTAAATCTTATAAGTTAAATTCATCTTTAAATTTAATATGTAAAAAGGTTTACATGTTGTTTCATAGACAATAAGAACATCTTAGTACACATGTCAACATTGTAACAGTTTGATAATCTAGAAATCACTTTACTTTGCCTCTATTACAAAGGCATTGAAATGCAGACATCTCCCATACATTTTTTTGTATCTGTGTATTTTAGCAAACCTCAGACTTTAAAGTTATCACATATTTGTCTCAAAACAAGAAAATAAGTTTGATAACACACATACATTTTGTGTGGTATCATTTAAAAAGACATTCACCAATTTAAACAAATTAGCCATTTTACTAGCAAAAGAAAAGATGGTCACTTTTAATTGATCAAATTATTTAAGAAGGGTAGGTCATAAAATTTTATTTATAGATGTTTTTTCACTTTTTACAAAAACAAGAAATGTACTTTCTGGTTTATTATGAGTTGAAAAAATAATCCCAAGACATAAAACCTATAAATATCAAAAGAGTTACTTCTATAAACTTCTCTCATTATTTATTGGTACTACTGGGTAGGAATGATACTTGAATTAATCTTTCAAAGCAGGGATGTAAGAAGCTACTATTAACTTCTGCATGCAAAAACAGGGAATTTCAATACTATATATTTTTTATAAGGTGGATCGTAACAGCACTTTTCAAAACAGAAGTATAAATTAAAAGAACCATGACAAAAGAAAAATGATGAATTGATAAAAAAGTACTCAATCTTGTTTTCAAACATCAAAATTATTAAATTATTTTTTTTTTACTATAGGTAAGAAACAATAACTGGACATTTTAATTCAAAAACTATGAAGCCAGGGCCACTGTAAAATGACAGGAACTTCTCTTTCTACTATGATGTTCTCGCATAACCAGAGAGGGAAAGAAACCATGAACCTCCATTTCTGGTCTTCGTTCATTTTCTAGTGTTGACTGAATGTGGCAAAGGCAGATTTGCTGGTGATGAACTCAGGATAAAATGGAAAAAATGTGAACCTTGACCTTTTTAACACCACTTAATAATCAGAACCAGACCCCTTAAGCGCACCATCTCCATTGCCTATAGCCTAACAAATTGGAAACTTGATCTCCCCTCATCTCAGCAGAAAGAATGCTTGTCAGACGCTAAGCTGAGCAGCAAACTCCTGATGCTGCTCACTGTTGACTGCTTCCTCCAGACTAAAAGCACAGACAGATCCTGAATGAAGTCAAATTTCATATAGTACCTAGAATTTCCAATTATGTTGAATGTAAAAAATAGTTCTGAACTCACTGTTTCCTTTGCCTTGCCTTTATATTTCATTTGTAAAACATACTATAGAAGATAGAAATTATGTTGAATAAAAAAGAATGTTTAAAAGAAAGATGGAGACTTTACCTCTTTCATGTTTACATGGATGGAGCTGGAACATATTCTTCTTAGCAAAGTATCTCAAGAATGGAAGAAAAAGTACCCAATGTACTCAGCCCTACTATGAAGTTAATTTGTAGCTTTCATATGAAGGGTATAACTCAACTATAGCACAAGAATATGGGGAAAGGGGCAAGGGAGGGGAGGGGAGGGGGGAGGTTGGGGCCGAGGGAGGGTAATTGGTGGGGCCACACCTCTGGTCATCTTAGAAGGGTACAGGCGAACCTTACTAAATGCAGAATAAAAATGTCTTCAAATAATAACTGAGAAAATGCCAGAAGGCTATGTTAATCAGTTTGATGAAAATAGTTCAGATTGTATATGAAACCAGCACATTGTACCCCTTGATTGCACTATTGTACACAGCTACGCTTTAATAATAAAGACAATAAAAAAATAAAATAAAATAAAAATAAAAGTTTACTGCTGGCATACAGAAACTGCATCATCTGTGTTTACTAGCTCTACTCTTCAATCTCACTCTCTTCACAGCACTATTTTTTTAAATTGACCAAAATACCCTGATTTAATCAGGTGTCACTTACCGCGGACATAAACCACTTTCTGTAAAAATATTCCTCAATTAAAGGGTTCTGTAGAAACTTTTTCCCCCCATTTTGTCTTTGATTATAGAAACTTTTATTTCATATCTCCTTTTCACTTCTCCAACCTAGTAGATCTATGATAGCACAAAAATACTACTATGAAAAAAAAAGTACTACTATAAAGTTTACAGCTAATTGGTATAAAGTCTAGAATTGTGTTTGTATTTATTTCAAGGAAAAACAAAGACTGCTGAGAATACCTATAGTCCTCTATTTTTTCAAACTGGAAAACCTGGTACTAGGCAAAATGGGGTGCAATTTTACAATATATTAAGCTAGAGTGATAAAATCCATGGGGGAAGGGGAGGAAAAGCAGATTAAATGACGTTAAAAAATATCCAAGCCTTCATTTGAGTAACTTTAATCTAATTATAGAAAGTCACTGCTCAGTTCCTACCAAACAAGTAGACCTCAGAACGTTTAGGTTAAAAAATAATAATAATAAAAAGAAAGAAAGGAAAAAAAAAGAGGCTAGAGAAGCAAAAATAATGTTGAATTAAAGCACTTGGAGGCCAATGGCTTTGAACCTGGTTTCCACCAGTCATTCCAACCAGCGAGGCAGTCTGCAGAAGTTTGGGCTCTTGTTAACAGAGCCCTCATTGTTTTCAAAGGCAGTTAGAAAAATGCTGCTTTAAATCTCCTCACACCACAGGCTCCGTGCACAGCCCCTAGAAAAGGCGGCTGAGAGTGTACAATCCACAGGAAGAAAAAAAAGTGCATGAATATATATATATATATATACACACACAACCTCCAATCCCCCCTCCACCCCACCAAAACAGAAAAACACATTTTTCTGCTATAAACTACCGCCAAACTCAATTCCTGGCTGGCAAACTGTGGTAAAGGATGTTATGGTGGTGCATAATTTATAACTGGAAATTTCTGATTCATGTGGGATTTGGAGCATTTCTTTGCCCTTTACCCACTGCCTCTCCGTTTCCACCTTAAGCGCAAGGAGGTGAGAGCTGTCAGGCGCTGGGGCCAATGCCATCAGGCAGTGAGGAGATAAACACTGCATTTTTGAGAGTGCAGTTATTCCACACCTGTTTAAAATGTTTGTATAGTAATTAAAGATTAATGCTTATTCCAGACCAGATAAATATTAGACAGTGCATGTGTGTATATACATACATGAATCTGCAATGCTGCAGAGAACAAAGATTTTATTGTATCAAGCTTACTTAGTGAACGGTGTACGTTTTTAAAATGTCTGAGCTTCACAGAGTTTACATTACAGAGGGGAAAAAAGGCTTAAAAATGTTAAGTGGTTGGAACTACTGAGTGCCATACAGAAAGCAGGTAGTTAGCAGTGAGTATGAGCTAATTCTGCTGCTAATCGTTTGGTTTTGTATTTATTGAATTGGTGGGCCTCGTTCACTCCTAGCATTAGTTCAAGGGGTCACTCTGAATTGCTTACTCAAGAAAAAGAAAATATTTAAGTTTTAGAATAATTGATAATTATAATATACCTTTTTTTGATTTATGAAAAGGTACTGTTTGGTTAAGAGGTTTGGGCCCTACTGTAGTAGCAGCATCTCAGAAAACAGCAGAAACCTGCTATGTAAGCAGAGGCTGCTGAACCTTTGAGGGAAGTACATTACCTGGTGCTCCGGGGCACCTCTTCATCCTAATGGGCAGCATGTCCAGCACGGGCAGTATGACTTGCTCATGTCCCTTCCAGGAAAAAAAAAACTATCCAAAACACACCACACTCATTGAATAATAACATAAATATATTTCTTAGTTTATAATATATGGTTTTGTTGACTTTTTAATTAATAACAACTTAAAAAGTTAAAAGGATCAATCAGTGTCATCTTTCAGTTAATGCAAAAAATATGCCTCTAATTGCATGAATCTATTTTGCAACACTTCCCAATTTACTTATAATAATTTATAGATTCTTTGCATTCCCTTCTGGTGATATCTGTTCTGGTGAATTCCTTAATAAAAGCAAAAATTATTTTGAACTTAAAAGAGTTGTAAATTATTAATAATTTTTAAAGTTAAAATGTCCATACACGACATTTGTTTTTATTTGTTTGTTTTTTGTTTTTGTTTTGTTTTTTTGCAGTTTGGCCGGGACTGGGTTTGAACCTGCCACCCTCAGTATATGGGGCCAACGTCCTACTCACTGAGCCACAGGGGCTGCCCATACACACGACATTTCTTAAGCAACATGCTAAGCAGGTCAGCCAAGGATTAATTAAAAAGTGATTAAATAAGTCTCATAAAATAATCTTCAAATGTTTTCTATAAAGAAAGAAGTTTTTTATTTCGCAATGAAATGTTACACAAGACATATTTTATTTATACTATTATAGGATAACACAAGCAATTAGGCAACAGTTTAAAAGGGTATCGATAAGGATGTATCTGACAATTCTGGTAGAGTTTGCAAGCAAATACAGACAGAAATAATCCCGACAAACCTAGAATCCATTCATCTGGATTTTCAGACCACCAGAACACTTTACATCCTACCATTCATCACGTACTGGGATTTGACTAGCCCCACACTGGAACTCTGAAAGTTCCCCCAGCAGTTCCCCCAGATAATAAAGTTCCTTATCTCCCCATCTTCCACGATATGTGTCCACTTATTCCTAGAGCCCTTCTGTGGTAACGAGAAGGTCTTACCACAGAGGGCTCTAGGAATAAGAGGACACATATCGTGGAAGATGGGGAGTTAAGGAAATTTCCCTGTGTTGCTTGAGTAATTTTGAATCATTCATAAGCATGATTAAGATGTTTAATAAAAATAAGTCAGTAAATCAAAAGCCTGAGAAAACAAATCAGAATAAAAGTTAAAACTGGCTGAGAAAAGAAATGATGAAGAAAACCCACATACAGGAAGATGGATAAAAGAAAATAGAATTTTGGGAGGTACAAGAAATATACTACCCTGTTAACAGTTGGTGTTCCTCCTGTTTGTGGACTTAAGTTTCTCCCTGAAGGATAGCCCTAGGAAGGGTGGCCCCTAAATGCTATCTTTCCTTCTCAATAGCTGTTCTGCCATCTTAGATGTCTACCTTCCAACTATGTTTATTCACCAGTCTATTCTAAATGGTTAATCAGGTAACCTGGGAAATATCACCCTATACTGATGATGCAAATGTGGAGTGAATATACGTATGACCTAAGTTAGACTCAGAGAGTTGTACTGAATGCCCTTAGTTTCATAGACTGAGTACACATCATCACAAGATTTTCTCTAACTGAGGAAGCAAAAAAGGATGGAAAGAAATTTGAGAGCTACTATTTTGAGTTTAAGAATTTTATAGATGACAAATTTTATCTGAGAGGCATCAAAAGTGGCAGAGTTGGGAATTCATTCATAAATCTCTGAATTCAAGTTTAGGGTTCTTTTCCCATATATTGTGCTACAAACGTTATAAATAACATGTAAGTGCTTAGTAACTCTAGAATGTGCAGAATTTATTATGTATAATTGTGAATTCAGAGGCTCAACATCCAGATAAGTAGTTGTATAACTCAGAAACTCATAAAGCTATATTTGTATATTATTTAAAATCTGGAGATCCCAAGGGTGGGTACATGTCGGATCTATTACGTATAGAGTATAAATGTCTTTTTTCTTTTTTTTGCAGTTTTTGGCCAGGACCAGGTTTGAACCCACCAACTCCGGTATATGGGGCTGACACCCTACTCCTTTGAGCCACAGGCACTGCCCCTAGAGTATAGATGTCTTCAACACAATAATTAAGTAAATGAGGTGAGGGATATATTAACCAGTATGATATAAGCATTCCAAATTGTATATGAAATCAGTACATTGTATACCCTAAATGCATACATGATCTACCTCTTTATGATTTAATAAAAAAAATGATGCAAATCCACTCGGAAAAAGAATCTGGAGATTCTTTACATATATTTTAAGTTTAAATGTTCATTTTAAATTAATTGCTCGTAATTTATATCCACTTTCTTTCTAAACATCTTATAATGTGAATACCTAGAATTAAATAATAAAGTGCAAAAGAAATATTAAAATCGGAATGTGGAATTGCACTATGGCTGTGGAGAAACATGTCAGGTCTTTGAGCAAGATGCTCAAAGCTCATGAGTATCATCCTTCTCATACTCTCTGAGAAGATGAGGCAACTGAAGCAAGAAGGGAGCCCTGCAGGGTGGTACAGTTCATACTGCTCAGATAAAAGGAAAATACTAATTCTCCAGCAATGCTCTTCTCTGGTACCAGGTGTGTTGAGTTCTTTGGGAAGGTGTTCAAAGGTGTGCTGGAGATGCAAGTGTTGCTGTGTTTTGTTTCTGTTTTTTAAATAATATCACTAAATAAAAGGCAAAGACATAAATCACCTCCAGGCAGGCCACCCTGAGGGGAGGAGCTAATGCACGTCTGGATCACGTATGCTTCTCTATGTTGATTTACTTTGTGGCAGGAAGACTGTTTAGAAAGCAAAGATGCTAGCATGACAGTAATGACTACAGACTCGCGTCAGGCATGAGCTGAAGGGCTAAGTCTTGCTCCCTAGTGAATGTTCGATATTTAGGTATAGACAATTGTTGACCTATATGCAAGCCATAGCTTTTAGATGTTTAGACAGCGACATTTCTAATGATGGTTAACAACAATGAAAAACCTGGGAGCACCTTACGCCTGCTTCTTTCAGCAGGGGATGAAAGTAGACAGCAGAAATGCATATAGGCACAAAAACTTTGAATATATATGTATATATTTAAAGCTGAGAATTTACAGAAAAAGAAATTGGCACAGAACCCAGTATTTGGGACCACACTGCAGAGAAGGAACACTTAGTGGGTGATTTCCCCTTCATACTCTGTGTAGGATCCACTAAGGACAGGAGGGAGTTCTTAGATTTGGAGAGCCCCACTGCTCCCAGGATCTTCTTCCTGAATGTGCTACACATAAGCACAAGGAGACTGACTTCTTGGGACATTTTCACACACTATGGCATAAAAGTAGGTGGCCAAATAGCTCTGCATGTCCTGCAGGGTCCTTCTGCTGCAGGGTGGGTTCAGGTGCAAGGACTCTGACCAGCTTGTCTGATGCCCACTGTCACCAAGGAAGTGCTGCCTGTTCTATCCTGGGTCATGCCAGCACGTGCTTTCTTGGGCAGAGGGGAATACGAGGCCACAGCAAGCCACCATACAACACACAGCTGGTTGTCTGCCAGCATGCTGTCTCTGGCACTTGACTTAGGTTTTAATTCAGTGGCCACTTTCTGGTGATTTTCCTTGAGCAGTGAAGTCAGCACTGGTTTCTTTCTGTCCCTCTTGGCTCCTCAGTGCGGGATGACACCCATGGTTGATATTGCAGCTGTATATAGGCATGCACTTTGCAGTGATTACTATATCACAATGAATAAGGAAACTAGGACTTTTGTGAGAAGAGGTAAGGATGGATGGGCACTTCACCCAGCTTGTTCCTTCACCAATAATGCTATACCCAACGCTTAGAAGCAGGATATACCGTGTGCCAATCAATCCACAATCACCATCTTTCTCCCCACCTCTACCCCTGTCCCAAAACACCCCCACAAATGTATACAAAGCACAGCAACAAAATAATCCAAGCCAAAACATCTCAGTGGCTCTTTGCTTGTAATTTAGGAAGACTCAGATTGGCTGTGTGAGTACAGTCTCAGCACATTTTGTCTTTTAAGGGAAGGAACTATTTAGTTTAGTGCCAGTTACCTTGAGATAAATATCTTTAAATATGCTCTTCTTCATACATGCTTTTAATAGAACAATTATTTTCATTACACGCAGGACACACCTATGAAGTTTAAAAAGTCACTTAGAAATAGTATTCAAAACACATACTATTCAAAATTTTACTTTCCCTTATATTGCTTCCCACAAAAGGCAGAAATGATGCATATGTACCAACTAATTAACTTTTGTAAGCAAAAATAAACATGAATAGGGCACAGGGAACTAATAATGTCACCTGTTCCACATGTTGGCTTTAGACATTCACTGTTTTGCATATGAAACAAATACAGGCTAGGGTGGCTTCCCTTAATTAGAGTAAATGTTTCTCCCTACCAAACTGAATCCACCCATCCACATCTCATCCCCTCCACCCTAAAGCATTATCTAATCACACGGAACATGCACAAGGGGAGTTAACAAGTACCAAGGGTTAAAGGAGGCCAGCAAGGCTGGGAGGGGTGGGAGAACTCGCTGGGGGACCTTCCAGCTGGGATCTGTTGGTGACTTCTCGGGCCTCACTGTTTGAGACTTTCTGGCATTTTTATTGCCTGTTGTCTCAGTGATAATGTGCAAGCATAGAGATATATTAAAACTCTAAGTAAATATATTCAAAGAGAGAAAAAGAAAAGGTCATTAGAGAAAATAGCAAAAGAACATTAATTTTAAGGTGACATGTACAGAGAATGCAATATTTTAATTTTAAAAATTGCCATAAAAAGTATTAGTGAAGGCCATTATTATTTCAATTGTGTACTGGGAGGAGCACAGACAAATAAATAATTATGAACGACATCCCTTGAAATGCAAAGCTGAAAGAAACCTTTGGTAAGCTGGGCTTTTCCTATGTGTCTTTGTTACAGAAATTACTTTTTTCATGAAATTGTATACGGATTCCCCTACCAATTTTATAAAATCATAATGATCCTTGTTTTAGACATACTTGTTCCATGCTAAATACAATAAACTTGCTGTTCTAAGCTGCTATAGCTAATAATAAGAATGATGCATGTATTCTTTATCATTACAAAAACTCAATTTTTTTATTAACAACATTATAATACCTGCAAGAACACAGTCCAGATTAACAACACGGCAAGCTGCTTGCCTTTTTTTCCTTTAAGAAGATAAATTTATCATATGTATTGATGCCAAAGCCAGCCAGTACACATGTGCTGGCACCATCCTCTTTCTGTGTGCTGCTATAAGCACCTTTAGGCAACAGATTATTTATTGTGTAAATGACGAGTTTAATTCCAACTAGCATCCTTCCTCCTCTGTGGCTGGACAAGTGCCTTCCCCATCCCTTCTTAGAAATCATTCTCTCCCTAATGGGTGGCCCTATCTCTCCCAGTGACCACCCTGTCTTTTCACAACAGAAAACAATGCCCTGGGCATAGCTCACAGCACAAACACTGCATGGGCTGGGTGCTAAGCTGAGCTGAGGGCATCCACCAGGATGGTGAGCAGGAATTGATTATTTTCACAAAAGGAATAAATAATATTTTAACTGTAATAATTCTATCCATATTAACTAAAATAACTCATACTTATTATTTATATTCTTTCATTTATGACTTGCATGATGTATGATATATGTGCCTAATATCCAAGAAAAAGGATGATTCACGCTTTATGGAAAGGTTCAAGAAGGGAGCACATTTGCCGGTAACCAGACTCCTTTTAAAATTTTTTAACCCCAATTGCTCTGTCAGAACTTATTCTTCTGGCATATGATAGTCCTATGGATAAAATAGCCCACATTTGCTAGCTACATGTGACAACATCCAAACAAGGTACAATATATCACTGAAACAGCTCACAAACTGGCTAGTCACATTATTTATTACGAGCCACACATGTGACAAATTATTTAACTCAGTTGATCCTAATAAGTCAAAGAGCAAGCAATTAGCTAACTCAGTCAGAGGGCTGTTTGTGGCAATTTATAGATGCGCTCAAGCTGTCCCAGCACTTCAAAGCCCCATTAAGGGGAAACCTTTTAATGACTCACTTGAGATGACAAGTATTACACAGCACATATGGCAGTCAGGAATTTGGCAGCCTATTCTGTTACACTCCACCCGCCCCCAGCCCCCAGCAGCTGTTTACAAGTTTTCAGCCCCTGCTTGCTGTTGTAAGCAGCCACAGAGCTGTGGGAGCAGGAGGCACGGTGTTTTTGAGAGCAACAAGTGGCATTAGATCCTTGCAACACACAGGTTTCTGGGAACCATTGATATCCCCACGTTTTCATGGGTTTGCTGTGAACCTCTAGTGAGGGGTGGCTCTGGTGGCCTCTGGCAAGTCACTTACTCCAATTCTGTCCTAGTGTCTTACAGGTCACATGAAGATAATAAAACCTACTGTGCAGTGTAGAAGCTTTGCAGATGAAAGGCTCATCTATGTGGTCCTAAACATTATTATTACGTGCGGTGACACTGACTGTGCCTGTCAGAGGTATTCTGCATTTTGATCTCTTCCTACCACTTTTCCGTAAGAAAATTTTCACTTGGGCTGGATCCACATCTACATCCTCAATTCCATCACCAACTGCCCTGCCGCACCTTTGCAAGAAGACCACAAGGCCACAGCTAAACTGCAAAAAAGGAAGGAAATTTTGAGCAACACCTTCCCAGAGGGATGCCAATATTGGGGTTACTTTTTCCCTAGAAACAGGGCATACATCAAGCTTAAACACTGAGAAATGGAATACCAGCTGACACACTGGTCAATTCCAGTCATTGTCTGTACTATTCAGACAGCACTGAAAAAATTAACACTAAGAAGGAAGAACTGAAAAAGACAGACGGTTAAAGATGTTTTCTATGCAAAAAGCTAAGAGATTCAAACACCAAAGCACTGTTTAAGCAGTAAGGGTCCTACACCTCTTTATCTGTGGTTTCCGTGAGGCCAGCTTGGTGAAAGATAAGCTTAATTGATAGAAGTTGGTGACAGCAGGAAAACATAACACCCTACCTTACTTGGCTGGGGCCATGATTTACTGAGAAAAGACAAGTGTCAACCTCTTCCAAAGTACCAGAAACCACTGGAACTCATCAAATCCTCTATTACCGTACACACTACGTATTCACAAGCAGCCATCAACTGATTGTACTTTCATGCTCCCCCAAAGCCACAGCTTTATAAAAGCTATGCTGTAATTACAGCAGGAGAAAGGGTGACCACAGTCTCTAACAGGACTTCGGGCTACTTGTGACGGCATGAGTGAAGGTGAACCACCCCAAGGGACTGCACAGCACTCAGCTTCCAATGCTGGAAGTCACTCTGTTCTTGCCTTTTCAGTTTTAGTTGTTCACTTTGGCTTGATGAAGTTCCAAGTTTTTGATGATAACAAAAAACTTAATGAAAAAAAAATGTGAAAATCAATGGTGATACAGAAAAACAGAGGAGAGAGGCGAACATTTTTTTGAAGTTGTAATTTCAACTTTCAGATCTCCCTCCCAAATACTCTTTAGCAAAAAGAGTCACCTTATATTCAAGTACTAACGAATTCCCATGTATTACGGGGGCAGTTTCTCAATTATTTTGAACAACTAAGTCCTGCATTTAGGTGGAGAGAGAGGGGGGGACATGTGAGTTTGAAGTAATATCCATTAATCCTAGATTCCATTCACATAAGAGAATCCATTGACAGCAAGCGGTAAAAATTGATCTGTAATTATTAGAGGTATGACCTCATAATTTGAATAGTTTCATGTCAATAATGCTTTAAAAATCACTTTAAAAAGCAATATATTAGGGAGCTGGGTGAGCATAACCATAGATACACATATAGAACCATGTGTTGAATGAAGTAGCAGATGTCCTTGTGCTATGCACTGAAGAATCTTGACTTGGGACAGACTTCCTTGTGGTAGCACCAGCAAGGGATTCAAAAACCTTCTTCATGAAAATGTGCTCGGGGAAACAGATAACTCAAAAACAGTGTCTTGCAGTAACAGAGACATTGATGTCACAGGGGTCTTAGAGGATACTGAATGAAATTGCTTTTTAAAAATGTGAGCGGGAACAAACTCCAATACTTGGAAATATTTTAATGTTATTTAAAAATATATAGATATAGAACTAATACAGTAAGTTAGACATTTATAGTCACTTGACCAATCTTTCACATTCCTAAATGTTTAAATATTCAGTTGGCTTAGAACATTTTTGTTTCTTCTCATTTGAAAAACACAGGTCTGCCTTATATTTGAGGATACCTATTCTTGGCATATAAAATTCAAAATAAAAGGAATATTGAACTATAAAATAGTATAAGAATATCACATAAAGTTCTATTAAAAGAAGCCCTCTGAAATTAGTAAGTTTAAATTAACGAGAACATCAAGTTTGATGTTTCTGATTCAAATTTTAGTTACAGAAAGTATATGAATAACTTTGATTTAACCAAATACATGTATAGTTTATATTCCAATATTTTTTCTATTTGTATACACACACACAGACTGGAAGGATATATACTAATCCTCTCTGAATCTTAGGATTAAAAGATTTTTAACTGTGTATAAGTGCCCTAAGATATGGTGTAGAAAAATCTGACATTAACATACAAACCCACAGCACTCTTATTATTGGCTCAGAATCTTTAAATATCAAGAATTGTAGAGGTGGATTCAAAATTTTAAGAAAGAAAAATTGTCAAATTTGTCATAGTTCTTTTTTTATTATTAAATCATAGCTGTGTACATTCATGCAATAATGGGGTACAATGTGCTGGTTTTATATATAATTTGAAATGGTTTCATCAAACTGGTTAACATAGTCTTCATTGTATTTTTTTAGTTATTATGTTAAGACATTTTATATTCTACACTTAGTAAGTTTAACATGTACCCTTGTAAAATGCACTGTTGTCATAGTTCTTTTTGTTTGAAAAAAAATTTTTTTTAAGAGATGAAGATCTTGCTCTGTCACCCAATCTGAAGTGAGGTGGCATACCTCACTGCATCATGGAACTCCTGGGCTCCAGCAATTTCTCATTATTCAAAAAGTCACCATGTGGTATTTCAAGATGTTTCAATGACTTTTTTTCCTTGTAGCATTGCCAAATATTTACAGAATTTCTATTGTTAAATATTATGCCAAAGTAAATGCCACGAAGTAAAATATGCACAAAATAAGAAAAAGCACATTGTTAATCACGGTTTAAAATATGTGAGCATACATTATTTTATGCAGTCTTGTACTATACCTTCATTTAAAAAAATAAAAAGAATTCCATGTTAGTAAGGCTAATTAACTATGTTTTCTATTATGTTCAAGAACATTTTGAGGTGATGAGAAAAGGAAAGGTATTTAATATGAAACAGAGAAGAGATCATTTATTGATACTTTCTTTAACCTACGGATCCTTAACCTCATGACAAAATAACTAGATTCTCATAGTAAATGTGATAATTTGTTAAAGAAACAAACCTATACTCAGGTTGTCGGGAGGCTGGTGTTACACTGTAGCAGATACAGGAGGTTGGAGCAGGAAGTTACTCACAGGAAAACTTTTGGAAAATGACATACAATATAAATGTTAGGTATTATTACGAACATTTCTGACCATTCAGCAAACTTTTATTTGGAATATACCATAAAATCAAACACTTTACTCTTTTTTAAAGTTTTAGTAAAAAAGAAGAACATTTTTCTTTGTAAATAGGTTCTCTGAACATCTTTGCCTCTTCCTGTGGTGGGCAAACCAGGAGAAAGTGACCATACGTAGGAAAAACGCCTAGAGAACAGAAATTGCTAAAATGCCAATGTGATTCAACATTCTGTTCTTGTTTTGTTTCAGAACTATGGTCCTCTTAGAAGCTCCAGCTCTGATTTCTGAGATGCTTATAGCCAGCAGAGTGAGGCTTTTTTCCCTCTTCCCTGACACTTTTGCTTGGACCTGACCACCACCTCCTGCCTGCGAAGGGACTGAATTCAGGTAACTTTTCTTATTCTTCACAGCCAGAGCCACTGAAAAGTGGCCCCAGTTTGCAGTAGACTCCCAGATGTTCAGCAGAACTACTGATGGAAAATACAAAAGGGGCATAAAACAGGAAGGACCGAAGGTAGTCATCTTCTGCCAAGGCTCTAATTTTCCTCTTTTGAACCTGGATACTCTATATAAAAATGCATTTTGGAGGAGGGAAAAACACAATTAAGACACATTTATTATAGGCCATTTGTAATATCCAGAGAAAGACTTAAAGACCAAAAAGGCTGGCAGGTGTACTGTGTCTTTGGCCACCTGGCATAAGGGATCTTTAACATGTACATCTCAGGATGTGGGTTTTAGAGGAATTTCACAATTCCTGAGAGATGCTTCATTTGGGGAATAAAATTATATAAACCATTTGATCTTGAAGAAAAACTTTTGCTATTTGGAACAATCTTTTATGATTTAGAAGTTAGCCACACCTATTTGCTCTTGTCAGCTCTCCTGGCCATGTGACCGGCTATATACTATTCCCAGTAACATATGACTGTATGCAGAAATATCATCTTTTGAAAAGTCCATAAATTAGCTAGGCAAAAATAACCTACACTCATTGATTCCCCAGAGAGATCCTTCCATTTTTACAACCATTGATATTCTAAGGAATTATGAGATGTGTTAACTCTCAGAAAGGTAACTAGCAACCAAGGGAGAATTCTTAGCCCTGGGGTACACAGACATAGATATGTGACTTTTATTCCTGTGGGGCTAGGTTCAAATATTTCTGCGGGCCATGTGGGATTGACTCTACTTGTGTCAAAAAGAAAGTTACATTTAAGGAAATACAAATTTACATGTTAACAGATATTTATCTCTTAACAGATATTATTTAATCCTTAAGTATAAGAAGTATAAATGAACAGAGTATATTTTCTAAGGAATCAGGTGGGGTAAATGGCTAGATATGTGGAAAATAGCACTTAAGAATATAATTCGAAATACATCAAGGTGGTGAAATCTTTCCCAACAGACATATATATATATACTCAAAAAGCCAAATGATAAAAAGCAGGTTTATAAAAGCCCTAACCTTTTCTACTCTGCCTGGCCCCGGATCTATCACCATCATCCTGATCACCTCTCCTGATCCTGGTTTCGGGGAGCATGTTTCTATGTTAGCAGTGGGCCCCAGAAGGTCAGAGGCTCTGTTGTATTCATTTTGTCATCTCCTCAGGGGAAAACAGTAAAATCCCAATAAATGGCTGGCATTTTAAAAATAGTTGCTAAATAAATGATTATACAAAGACATGAAGAGAGACAAAAGAATAATTCAAGGATTATTTCTAAAATTTCATTATGGACAAGGAAAAAAATTTCACTGGTTATTTTCTATTTAAAAAAATTACATATAAGTGAAAAGGACTTCTTGAGTACAAGAAGGACAAAACACTAAATAGATGACCAATAAAAGTGAGGAGATTTCTCAGAATCCTCAGAAAGCTTTGAAATGCACACCGCGAATAGGCTGGATGGTGACCTGCTAAGTGATCTAAATACTGTGTTTACTTGGTGAGCAAATTTCAAGTGACTTAAAGTCAATATGGGCCAATATGAGGCATATGAGCATTTTTCTGATGAACAAAACCCAATTACAAGCCACTGTGAGCATTTTTACAGTAAACAAAATACCTAAGTATTTCTTGAAGACAGAGAACTTTATTTAGTAAATTACCAAAGTCTTTTTTAAAATACTGAGATAATACAGAGAATTCCTTTCACTTTAGATTTTTTTCTCATTTTTACTTCTCTGTTTAAGCAGCAAAATCCCTAGTATTGGATGTTAAATATACTGCACAGACTGACCCACTGTCTCTACTCACATCATGTGGTTTCAGTTTTTCAATTCACAAATCTGTTGTATTTCTAAAACAGCTCTAAAAATTGTTTCCACATTTAGCAAGTTCTGATCTAAGTAGTGTTCTGAGACATGGAAAGTTACAGTGAGCATTAGGTTCATTTCTAAATCCTGGTACTATATTAAAGGGTCTGGAGGAGTACCCCTTATCCTGCTTCATGAATATGACCTGGTTCCACATATAAGATGTGGAGAGCACTTGGTAAACATGAGAGAAGAGATAATGAATAGATTTTAGTAGTCAACATATATTTGAATTATCATGTGGGGGAAAGTGAAGAGCAATAGTGATGGTGTACATTCTTAAACAGAGTTTAAATTACAGAAGTAGGAAGGCACAGCATGAAAATGAAAAGGAAGGGGAGGAAAAGTTGCCGAAGTATTTTACTGCTATAGAAAATTTTTTAAAAACAGAATGAACTGAGTTGGGGGCTCAGTGCTCTTATTTAAATCAATATTGCTTAGTACTCTTGTTTTACCTAATTACACTGCTTTGGATCATATGCATTTCGGTTAACATCCAAATAGCTGCTAGAGTTGGTTATTTCTTCCAGGATAACCCCCAAGTGTGTGCTTCTACGGTACCTTTCAACACAAAGGCAATATAGTTGATCTTAGTATTTTCCCCATTTCAATTAAGCACCATTAATATACTTTGAAAATCTTCAGGAAAAAAAATAACTTCCAGCAAAAGCAACAACCATATCCAGCTGAGAATCTGAAATACTACCTACCAAATCTCTACCTGTATTCATGTGAATGCTAAAATAACTAAGTAAATATGTATCACTATTATTTACAGGTTATGTAGCAGAAAATTAAACTAGAAAAAAGAATATGAATTGTTGATGAAATGCAGAAGTAAACATCAAGGAAAAAGACCAAAAATAGAACATCCTGTTATCTTGAAAATACAGAATGCTCATAAAGTTCGTGTGCAATCTAAAATAGCCAACTATTTTAAATTGCACACAAACTCTATGGACACCCTGTACTAGACTGCACCAAAAGTAGTATCATTTCCTAAGCATATTTGTGAGACGGAAAAAGGAAATTTTTAGAAATGGATATTTTTCTGTTACTGGTAAAGAAGCCATTCAACTAGTAATTTAAAAAATAGGCAGGAGGGACATATAGACAAATAAAAATGACCAAATACAATGAGAAAAGCAGGCTTTTCTTACAGAAATGGAACCCTGATACAGAAAATAAACTGGGGATATACACCTAAACATTGGAGAAAGAAAAAAGTAGATGAGATTAAAAAAAAAAAAAAAGTATAATCAGAGATGCTCTTAGGAAAAAATGGAAAAGCTATAATTTTCCACACTGCATTTTAACCCATTTGTAGCTAAGCTTGTCTTGAAAAAAAAAAAAAATTAACTTATAAGAACTACTCCCCCTACCCATGCTAAAGAAAATCATTAAGAGATTAAAAACTGAGTGACAGATTGAAAATTAAAATGATTTACTTTCTAAGAAAAAAGAAGACTTAAGGTTTAAGTAACGTGATATTGAACAACCGGCTGACGTATATCATCCTATGTCTCTGCCATGTAACCTGGCAAGGGCAATATTAGTACAGTCAAAAGAAGTGAATCTGAAAAAATAATGTGTTCTACTTAAAACTGAAAAGATAATAAGAGCCAGATAAATGAGAAAAATTAATTTACCAAAAATCAACAAACAAAAAGCCATTCTGTTTTTCAGCATGGTCCCATCTCTCATCCCAGTTTTCAGCAGGACTGCTCCAACTCCCATTCCAGAAATCCTACTGAGTTTACTGGAAATAACAGGATTCAGATTACTCAAATGATCAAGAGCATCTGCCTTCCTGCAAGATGCACAGCGGGATGAAGCAAAAGACATCACTCAAGCTCTGGCAAGTCAAACAACAGTCAGTGAGAGATCTGTTAAGAATTACCAGTGGAAAGAGGCAGACAAAACCTTCCAGAACCACAGGCAGCAGTGCAACTCAAAGTCTTGCAAGCTGCAGTAAAAGTTACAGAACTTTTTCCCAGATAAGGTCCTATGTCAATGAACCTCTGTGCACAAAAGGTAATCAAAATGATTATTTTTGAATACACATATAAGTAGTTTTATTTATGGTGAGTATTTTATTTTTAGAATTTTTCTTTGTTAAATCAAGCAAGGAAGACATTGGCTTAAAAACATAGGATGGCATTTTCAAACTGGAACGTACAGTCTATGCTGTCTAAATTAAGCTTATTTACCAGCAGCAGGGGTCTAAGAATTCTTCATGGCCCTTGGTCCCTTAGAACTAGAGGCAAAGAAAACTCAGGCACAGTGAACTATTTAATTATCTTTTTAAAACTGAGATAAAATATTGCTTGGAAATATAAATATTAGTTATAATTTGAAATCATATGCAGTTTAGATGAAGATATACAAGGATATATACATGCATAGGCTCATATATGTACACTCAAATATGAAGAAATGGCTAGAATGAAATACAACAAAGTATAATCAGAGATGCTCTCAGAATTGGATGAGAAGTTAACTAAGAATCCACATTTTGCAATTACATGATCATGTATTATTATAGAATCAATTAAAAAGGAGAAAAATAATGAGATGAAAGGACTCTATATATTGAGTTAGGAGGAGACAAAAACTCTAAAATTTAATCTTAAGAAACTCACCACTAGTTATATATAGCTGCAAGTCAGTGATCAAGAGAATGCTAACATAATTCTTGCTGCTGATTATTTAATAAACACTAACATAGGATCTTTACATTTGTTGTCTTACTTTTATAAAGTCATTTTTTGACGATGTCCAACAATGGACAAGGCCATTCTGATGTAACAGAAGAATTATGGGTTATGTAAATTCGGAATAGTTTTTCCTATTTGTAAAACATATCTAATAGTATCTATCATGAGGGGTTTTTGTGAGGATAAGAAAAAATATTGTGTATAATTTAGCCTGGTTCCTTGCTAGGAGCTCAAAAAATGGTACTTGTGCTGGCAGTAGCAGCACAAGCCACTGTCTAAAGAAAAGAATTACTCTTTTCACACATATGCAATTTTGATAGTAAAATAAATACATAGATGGGGCCTTAGATCAAAATCATAATTTCATGGAACTCCCAATTGTCCCATTGACCTAAATTTTTCATACATTTATCAATAGATTTTAAAGATTGGCAATAAAAAAGAAAAAGATGAAATGTCTTAAAGACTAATATGAATAATAAAAAGAACTTTCAATACATACTACAAAATCATAGATTTTAAAAGCTAGAAAGAATCTCAGATATATGATCTATTATTTTATAACCCTGTTTTACTGAAGAATATTTAGGTAAGTCTTTTACTTGCACAAAGACATACAGAGACTCAAGGAATATATATATATATGATAAGTCAGCTCTCACAGTACCTGAAGAGAGACTCTTCCTCTTAAATATTTATAAATTATTCTGCATACTGAGTCGTGATAAAAAAGCTTCATCATTAAAATATCAACATTTAAATTTTAACATTTAAATAGACAAAAAAGGAATTTTGACCCCGTGTTTTAAGTTTCATTATTAACCAAATAAAATTTGTAAAATACAAATACATTATTTTGTTTATTTAATCAAAACTATGTATTCTCCAATCATTACAAAATTTATTTCCTAGTTTGAATTCCAGTTCATTTAGAATTGATAGGTAGAACAAGGTACCCTAAATAATAATTTAGTATACAATTTTAATTAGTGAAGATTTTTATTTAATGGACTTATGATTCGTGTGAAAGCCTCAATTAAGGAAAAGGTATCATGATCAAACCACATGTAGGAACCTGAATTACTCATTTTCCTTCCACTAGGTGCATCTTATTTTCCCACCAGCTGATCCCAAGCATTCAATCAAATATCTACATGAAAAAGAGATAAGTATAATTATTCATTAAACTTACACAGCGGAGAACTTCCTTTGTGAGAATTATCCAAAGATCAAAACACTCCTAACGAAGGAAATATAATGATGTAAGAGAAAAATTTACATCTAACTCAAATGATCACATTTAATAAAAAGCACAAATCCCAGGGTCCTAGGGGAGGAAATGATCCAGTGTCAACCAGAGAAAGTCTACAAATAGGACTGGTGGGCAGTTATGCCTTCACCAAAGTGGCATTTTTGCCAACGAGACTCTTGGCAGCCCTTGAGGGGCTAAGCTAGTACGATTTACCAAATATGGTGGGGAATGTGAAAACTTTGCAGATATTAGCATTTATTTTTGAGGCTAACATAATGCAGTCCACAGGCCTGCCACCAGAGCCTGCAGCCATTAAGTGATAACCGGAGCAGTGGAATGCAAATAATCCACTGGTTCACATTAGTGTCATGCTCATTTGTAAATGTTCTCTCAGTCCCCTTCTGGTACCTTACTTGCTTTTCAGGGGCATAACCCACGGGCAGTATATTTAAAAAGGAGTTAAATTATGAGCACACCAGTTAGCAATGATTTACTCATTAAAAAGTGCATTAGGCTATGGTGCCCTGAGCTGCTCGATCTTGTAGCTGATCACTTCCAAACTGCTTGAATAGAAGTTATTTATCCACTGGCAGTGGCCCAAGGTTTATCTTCTTAAGTCACAAAGTTCTATCATTTATCTATTAGCTCCCTGCTCAATGTTAAATTCTGAAAAGCCAATTTAACTATGGGGGGAAACTACATTGAAATGAGTGAAAAATGAATGTAGAACTCTGATAAAACAGGAAATATTTAAATAATCTGGCACCTTGCCTCTGAAAAGTTAAAAGGATGTTTCCAATAATTTATGGATTTAAGGGGATAAAGCCCTTGTTATAAAGAAAAAAGGTCAGAGGGCTCATAGCACTTGACCCAGAGATGCCATATGGGACTTCTGATTCTGGAATAAGTAAAACTTTGTAATTTATAAGAAAAGTCTACATGGAAATTAATTTACAGCCTAGTTATCTCCATGCTACAGAGATAAATATAATTATTTCTCATTTTGAAGTTGAAAAAGAAAAGCTATCTTAGAATAAGTGGATTCTCCCACTCACTCTCTAGGTCTACTTGTTTATCTTCATCATATATCAAATTAATGTGTCTGCAAATCCAAGAAAAGAAGTGAAATGTTTAATCTGAACTTTATGTCACATTCTCATACCAAGGAAGAGCAGGATAAATGGTGGGATACATCTAAACTGACACTGAATGGAGACTATAAAGGCAAAAGGACAAAGTAGCGTTTTCATAGCATTAAGACACTATGTTTTAGTTTATAAAGATCACAATGGAAAGTGAGGAGACAATGCTGTGATTGTTCCCTGGTCTCTGAGGTTCCCTAGGTATCCAAGGGCAAATAATTCATGGGCTGTCAGGTTCCCTGCAATGTTTCCCATCCTTTCTGTCCTCCTATGTTACCATCCACCTGCCATTCCAGGAGACACTGCTCCTCCTTTGGGATGGAGAACAAAGACCGCAGACCTTATTGAAACCAGGGCATTAGCTGGCTTTGCTGTACCAGGTTCAGCCACCAGCAAAAGGACCAATTTCACGCTTTCCTCCTGGTCTCCATCCCAAAACAAAGGACACTTGTGAACCCACCAAGCTAGACTGATACAGACCGTGAGTGGTTCCCATACTGCTCTGATTATTGCTATCTGCAGAAATGTGAAGGGCAGGGTGTAATAAAGTGAATCACAGCATGCTATTCAAACTGAATGTTTCTGTAATTTATACAAAATTTCCTACTTAGTCATTTGTCTGAGGAAAAAAAAGTTATTGTATTCCTCCCCCTCTCCTCCCCAAAGGTAAAAGCAATGCCAAGAATGTCCCCTAAAAATATAACATTAATTTCTAACTTCAAGAACTTAGCATATTGCCATCAAGTTCAATCTCCATCAGAAATCCATTAGGGTATATACTTCTAGGGCCTACCAAATCATTCTTTCTCAGTTGTGTAATTCTGTTGGAATTTTACTACAACAACAAAAATATCAATGGAAAAATGATAATGACCAGAAATGGCACAGATTTTATTCTGTGATAAATCAAATAATTTCATCACACATCAGAGTTGGAAACATAAATTAGAGACCCTGTTGTTGGGAGCACAAGTAGGCTTTATATTATTAAGACATTTTATTTATAGAGGTCTATAAATCTGACAGTTACTTTATTAATAGCATCCTAAGAAAGAAATGTACCATTAGGATTACTTGTTAGTGCATCTTACCCTGATCGAGCAGTTGTGCAGCGAACAATGACTACTTTTCTTACATCATTTTAATTAACTACTATCTAATTTTTTTAAGATAAAGAAAAAAAACAATATTTATTTTACTGTATTTATTAACATGAGTGACTGAGGGAATAAAGGCTAAAATAAATAGCAAACTATCACAGGCTTTAATTTGAATACTGAATAAATCAGCAGAGCTAATTCTTATTAGTTGGCTTTTATTAATAATTGGCAAAATTTTTTTCCTATTTATCTATTTGTTCTTAGCATTTTTTACTTTGGTACTAAAAGTAGTAGCAGCTGCTGTTACCACTTTAAATTGCTAAGCAAGCTTACAATGTGCTAGACTCGGTACTTCACATGGATTTTCATATTTATTCATCTTGACAAAAACACATGTGATAAGTTCCTTTACCATATCTATTTCACAGATGAAAAAACAGGCATGGAGAAGGTAAGCAGCTTGCCCTGGGTTAGACTCCACCAGAGTCTGTTCTACTGACTTGTTCTTTACCAATTATTTGGCAGCTACAAAATTCAATAATACTTTTTCAATAATCCTAACAAAAATCTTGTAAGTAAATAGTCTGGCCATTTTAGAGATCACAACATATACTTGGAAAGGTTTAATAAAATTGGGCAAAGCTTGTACGAGGCAATGCTGAACTCAGCTCATCACACTAAGGGGCATCATACGAGGAAGAATCCCAGGTGTTAGAAAGGCCACACATTTGGAAACACTCCACAGAATTACAAGTTAACATCCATAGATATATTTCTCATTAAGTAAAAAGAAAGAATTTACACTATAGTTTTTGCCTACCTCCAAAATGGAAAGAAGGGGCTATGGAGGTGAGGGAGGCTGGGGTACCAAATATTTATGATACCTGGATCCAGAGTTTTATTTGTTATGAATTTTCTTCAGCTCTGCTTTCAGTATCAATGATCCTTCTCTATGGGCTCCTTTCTTTCTGCCTCTAAATCTTAACACATTATTGACAGGTCACGAGTTAATATGCCCAGGCATTGTTGATTGATCATGAGTTAAATCATGTTTGCACTTTGATTAGCTATTGCAATTTTTAAAAAGCTTTCTTGATCATGTCACTGGAATAACAGTCACTGACATGGAATAGCTTCTGTATAAAATTGCTGGTCAACAATGTGTTAAGATTCATCTTTTCTAAACAGTATTATTATCATTACCAATAACAAAACCATTATTCTTTTTCCAACCAAACTCCTTGAATAACTAGTCTATGTGGTTGTCCCTTGTTATTGCCGGAGTACTGGTTCCAGGATGCCCAGTACATACCAAAATCCAAGGCTGCTCAAATTCCTGATGTAAAATGGCACAATCTTTGCACATGGTTAACCAGTACACATCCTCTTTAAATCATCTCTAGATTACTCATGATACATACTACCATGTAAATATTATTTAAATAATTGCTATATTGTATTTTAAAATTTGTAGTTTTTGTTTTATTTTTATTTTTTTATTATTCTCCCCCCAATATTTTGAAAGTACTGGTTGAACCTGAGGATATGGAAGGCCAACTATACTGCTTTTCTTAAGCCTTCACTCAGTCTCTAGGCACTCAGCAAAACTTTATCTCTGGCTTTCAATTCCACTGCACTTAGTTGAAAACTACCACCTCCCAAACATCAAACTCAATGTCAAGGGTCACTCTCTGTATTTCCCTTTGTAACTGCCTCTTCTGTAAATCTACCTCTCTACTATAATTATTCAGTGCCATCCTGGTTTTCTCCTCCTCTCTTAGCCCATTCTTCATCTAACTTCTTCCTGGTCCTCAAAGAAAGAGCTGGGCTCCCAAGTAATGCATTCAGACAACTTCACTATTCCCCCTCAATGTTCTCCCTAGACACTTGACTCATTTCCATGGTTTTGCCGACTCCTCTATGTATGAGTGGCCCCTGTCTGCCCTGTCCCAGACCTCTCTCCCAAATTCCAACATCCACAGGACTTTATCCTGGCGTGCAATCTTGGTTTCTTAAGATTAATATTTTTAATACTTTGTAAGACATCTTTATTGATATACAATTCACATGCCATAAAATTCACTGAAAGTATACAATTTAAAGAATTTTAATATAATCACTGAGATGCACAACCAATCACCACAGGCTAAGTTTAGAACATTCATTACCCTTCCAAGAAACCTCATACCCATTAGAAGTCATTCTCCATCTCTGATATCTAATCCTGAGCAACCACTAATCTTCTGGACAATTTCTATCAATGGAATCACATACTATCTGAGCAACCACTAATCTTCTGGACAATTCCTATCAATGGAATCACATACTATGTTGTCCTTTGGTCTTTTAACTTAGCACAATGGTTTCAAGGTTCATCCATGTTGTAGTGTACATCAGTACTTTGTTCTTTTTAATGATGGAATATATGCCATAGTATGGATATACCCCATTTTGTTTGTTCATTTATCAGGTGATGGACATGATTCCGTCAAAGGGTCCACCCTTGGCTATTGTGAGTATTGCTGCCATAAACACTATTGAGCAAGTTTTTGTTTTTTTGAGACAGAGCCTCAAGCTGTCGCTCTGGGTAGAGTGCTATGGCATCGCAGCTCACAGCAACCTCCAACTCCTGGGCTCAAGAGAGTCTCCTGCCTCCGCCTCCCAAGTAGGTGGGACTACGAGCGCCCGCCACAATGCCCGGCTATTTTTTGGTTGTAGCCATCGTTGTTGTTTGGCGGGCCTGGACTGGATTCGAACCCGCCACCCCAGGTTTATGTGGCTGGCGCCTTAGCTGCTTGAGCCACAGGTGCCGAGACTATTGTGCAAGTTTTTGTAAGGCCCTGTGTTTTCACCGTTATGGTTTTCTTATTACATCCAATCTACTGGGCATGAAGTGGTATTTCACTGTGGTTTTGATTTGCCTTTCCCTAATGACTAATGTGTACATTTTTTCATGTGTTTATTGGTTGCCTAAATATCTTCTTTGGAGAAAAGTCTTTTCAAGTCATTTCCCTAATTGTTAATTGAGTCACTTGTTGTCTTATTACTTAGTTTGTAAGAGTTCTTTATATATTCTGGATGGTAGTCCCCTATCAGATACATGATTTGCAATTTTTTTTTTTCCCATTCTGTAGATTGCTGTTTTACTTTTGTGATGGTGTGCTATGAGACACAATGACTTTTAATTTTGATGGAGTCTATTTTAACTACTTTTCTTTTGTTTAGGTGTCATATCTAAGAAGAAGGCTTTGCCTAACTAAAGGTTAGGGATACTCTCTCTTGTGTTTTTATCCTAAGAATGCTTAGGGCTATAATCAATCCATTTGAGTTCATTCTGCACTTGCCAAAAGGCCGAGAAGGGATTCATTTGAGTTCATTCTGAGTTAAGTTTTGCATGTGGTATAAAGTTCTTTCCTCATTGATTTGACTGGGTACTCTTGTTGAAAACCTAACAATTACAAATGGATGAGCTAATATTTTAAAAATCAATCCTATTTTCTTTCCTAAAGCCAATCTTGTCACTTTTCTTTTCTTCTTCTTCTTTTTTTTTATTTTTTGGTAGAGACAAAGTCTCACTTTGTCATCTAGGTTGGGGTACAGTAGCATGATCATAGCTCATTGTATATAACCTCGAATTCCTGGGCTCAAACAATCTGCTTCCTGAGCAGCTGGGACTATAGGTACATGTCAGCACACTCATCTAATTAAAAAAAAAAATCTGTAAAGATGAGGTCTCACTATGTTAGCTAGGCTGGTCTCGAACTCCTGTTATCAAGCACTCCTCTTGCCTCGGCTTCCCATAGGGCTGGGATTACAAGTGTGAGCCACCATGCATGGTATGCTTTTCCTTTAATGGTATTGCCATCTATTCTCCTGGTCTGATACATGAAATCATATTTGATTCTTTTCTTTTCCTCCCATACACAAGCATTTGTCAAACCATGTGGTTTCCATTTCTTTCAGATGTTTTCATTCATTTTTTCCTTTCTATGCCATATACTAAGTCATGGCTTACCACTGCTACAATTCACATCTAACATGACAGACTGTGCTCTCACAATTCCAGCTGTCATACTTCTAACAGCCAAGTCAGAGGAGTCAAATGTGCTGAGATAGGAAATAAGTCAGTGCTACAAGGGAGCTGCATTATATACAGCAAGGGCTACTCTACTCCAGCCTAATCCCTGAACTACTAGGATACATTATACTAAGCTGGAAAACTTTTAGGGGTAGTCCATCTTTGGTACCCAACATCAGAAACTTTCCAAGTTATTAATGAGAAACTAATATAAGTATATGATCCTCTAATTCAGCCAGAGAGGCTAATTTTTAAAACTTGGCTACCACATCCTACTATTAGGTCAGGACAAGGATGAACCATTAGGATAGTAATTGTCACAATATGGTAGGTAGCAAGAGCAGCAGTATCAGAATCTTTAGGGAATTAATTATTTTATTTTTATTTATTTATTTATTTATTAAATCATAGCTGTGTACATTACTGCAATCATGGGGTATAGTGTGCGAGCTTCATATACAATCTGAAATATTTTCATCCAACTGTTCGACATAACCTTTATGAGATTTTCTCGTTTATTATGTGAAAACATTTGTGTTCTGCATTTAGTAGGTTTCACCTGTCCCTTCTAAGATGCACCATAAGTGTGATCCCACCATTTACCTTCTCTCCACCCACCCTCCCCCTCCCTTCCCTTATCCCTTTTCCCATATACTTGTACTATAACTGGGTTATAGCCTACATATGAAAGCTATAAATTAGCTTCATAGTAGGGCTGTATACATTGGATACTTTTTCTTCCATTCTTGAGATACTTTGCTAAGAAGAATGTGTTCCAGCTCCATCCATGTAAATATGAAAGAGGTAAAGTCATCACCTTTCCTAATCTAAAGCTTACCAACATATTTGTTCTTGCCAATCTTTTAACATTATGATTTATCAGAGTGATCTTCCTTTACGCAAATCTTTTCTGTTGTGTGATTTCTAGTTTTTAGTTCTTTGGTGTAGAAGAAAAACATTCTGTATCTTTCAAGTGTTTTCACCGTCTTCCACGGCTGCCACTCCTTCGCCTCAGCTCTGACAGTTTAGTTTACTCTGAAGTGTTCCCAGCAACTCTTCATACTTATCAGTTTATTTAATGTTTAATCAAATTATAACCATAATGAATATAAGTGGCACGAATATTGCGTGGTCGACTCCTAGAGGCGTGCAGACTAATTGTTGGAGCAGGAGCGTGTGGGAGGGCTTGAGAGCTAGAGAGCGCCAGCTGTGTGTGTCACTGTGTTCACAGGGCCACTGGTGCTGATCACTGTGCTTTGGAACAAGGGATGATCAACTTGTTCCGTAGGGAGCTAGATGGTAAATATTTTAGGGTTTGTGTCGAAACTATTCAGCTCTAGTGCAGAAGCATCCGTGGATAGGAAACGGGCAATGGGGACAGGTGAGTGGCAGTCAGGCTTTATCTGCTGCATCAGGCCGCCAGCCGGATGTGGCTCACAGGCCATAGTTTGCTGACCCCTGCTTTATAAAATGAACCAAGCATTAAACTGGAGTATTACTGAGAAGACCGTTAAAAGGACTTCTCTGTCTCAGAAGAAAGTAGAGTAACAAACTCTTTGTTCAGAATCCAGTGGGAAGTAGAACAGAGAAATAATTCTACAACAAGTTAAGTATTTTTATTATGTTATTCTAAAGAATACGAATTATGGCTCAGCACCTGTGGCTCAATGGGCTAAGGCGCCAGCCACGTACACCTGAGCTGGCAGGTTCGAATCCAGCCTGGGCCCGCCAAACAATAATGACGGCTTCAACCAAAAAAATGGCTGGGCGTTGTGGCGGGTGCCTGTGGTCCCAGCTACTTGGGAGGCAGAGGCAGGAGACTCGCTTGAGCCCGGGAAGTGGAGGTTGCTGTGAGCTGTGATGCCACGGCACTCTATCCAGGGTGACAGCTTGAGGCTCCGTCTCAAAAAAAAAAAAGAATACAAATTCTAAGAAATATGTTGCAAATATTGGGCAAAGGAAGTTTAATTGGCTTGGGAGAATAAAGGTATATTTATAGATAAAAATAGATATGTTTATAGAGAAATAATAGGTTTATATCTGTGGTAATCATTATCCCAAATATTATATACAAAAGAGCCTATAACTTATTATCCTGGAAAAATCAAGATATGTTAATAACCAGAAGAAAAAGGTGGCATATTTTATAATTGAATGCTTAGGGCTTCAAATGATTATGACTTGCTAAGAGAAAAGAATTACAGGAGAATACCAGTCTTAATGCTAGTATTCCTTGATCTATAATCAAACTCACCACCCCATAAATTTGGAATTCATAAAACCGCTGGTTTTAAGATTGCTTTCTTGGTAATGTGGCCACTTCCAGTTCAATTCTGCAGCTTGAAAATGCATTCAGAGAAACTCAGCCCTCAACAGTAAGCCTCTTCTGGTGCTTTGTCCTAGAGCACCTGCCCTGTACTAATAAAGTATTTATCACCCAGACTGTACAGTTTCATAGTCTCTAATTCCTCCCCGTAAAAGTTTGCAGGTCACTTTAGAGCTTAAAGGATAAATCTTTTTTTATTATTGTGGAATAGTGCCAGGGAATAATCCTCTACTCTAACTAATTTTCTTTTGTAGAGATGTGTTTTATTGGCCATTTATGCAGAATAAGATTGAAATTAGATGGCATCATATACTGCTTGCCATTTTTATTTTATCATTACTGAATAATCAGCTGTGCTAAAGCTGTTAGCCTTATCTTTCTGTCTCTTGGGACATGTGTTTAATTAAAAAGCAACTTATTCAGAGTTCAGAGTTTTCAGAATTAGTTCAATTTCTCCGCTTCCATATGGTATTAAGATTTAGCCACAAAAACATGCAGAACGGCAATGCTGTATCCCCATCAGACCTGGACTCTTTATTAGGACGATTATAGAGAAATCATGTTAAATGAGTTAGGATGCTAAGGTGACCATGTCACAGATTTGGGCCTGTTTTTGTCCCTTTGTGATAGGGCATTAAAAACAGAAATGAGCTGGGTAACTGACTAGTGGGCTTGTGAAGTTCCCCTCCAGGGAGGGGCCGTGGCCTTTGTCGAGGAACACGGTAGTACCGGGGGCCTCGGGCGGCACCAGTCTCTTCTCTCAGCCTCCAGCTACTCGTTCTCGTTGGTTGGGCCTCTGAATGTCAAAAGTCACCTCAGCTTTCCGTTGGTGCCTTGGTTTGAACACCATTTGATGGCGCCTGGATTTGGATCGCCAGCCTCACCCACCTTCCTGGGCTTCAGATTCGTGCATCCAGCTGACTCCTGGGCACCTATAGCTGGGTGGTTAATAGGCCTCTTGAACCTGTCAAACCTCAGATGCAGCTCTCCCACCCTGTTGCCTTCACCGTCATCACCGCGCACAGAACGGCTTTTGTCATAGCCTTATTTCCTGCCTCAGAAAATGACCCCACTTTCAGCCAGCAGCATGAGCTAGAGACCCAGTTTTCTCATTCCACACATACAAATTCATCAGCAAATCCTGTCATCTCTACCCCTAGGGGTCCCAAACCTTGCCACTTCTCACTACCGATGCTGACTCCTGGATGAAGCCTCCCAGCACTGTCGCAATAGCTTCCCAAAATGCTTCTCTGGGCCACTCAGACCTTCCAAAAGACCATTCTCTTCCCAAGTAGCCAGAGCATTAAAAAACACAAATCTGGCTCAGTGAGTAGGGGGCCAGCCACATACACCGAGGCTAGCAGGTTCGAGCCTGGCCTGGGCCTGCTAAACAACAATGACAACTGCAACCAAAAAATAGCCGGGCATTGTGGCAGGCACCTGTGGTCCCAGACCCTTGGGAGACTGAGGCAAGAGAATAGCTTAAGCCCAGGAGTTGGAGGTTGCTGTGAGCTGTGAAGCGACGGCACTCTACCAAGGGTGACATAGTGAGACTATGTCTCAAAAAAAATAAACTATAAATCAGATATGTCAGTCTCTAATGATCTCCAGAGTCTTGCCATTGTCCTTTGAAGAAAATCCAAACTATTCCCCAGGACCCAGTTTGAACTGGCGGCCACCTGCCATTCAGCGTAGCCCTTCAGTCACCACACTCGGGGACACTGCCCGGCCTTCTTTCTGTTCCACAGAAGCACCAGGCTTTTCTTGCCTGAGGCCTTTCCACTTTTTTGTCTGGAACTCTCTTTCCTAGAGTGTGGCAAGACCTCTGCTGCCCTATATACAGAGTAAAACCTGACTCCCCACGTCTCTGACCCCTCATTTTCTCTGTGGTGTGATTCACCATCTGGCCGTATTTATTGAGCTGACTTTCTTCCCTCCTTCCTCTCCTGTGATCCGATTCTGGTTGGTCGCGGAGAGTTGACTGGGAAGAATGAGTGCAGCAGCAGCTCCTCTGACGGAGGTGACCACCCACGTGGATGGTGGCAGGTGCCAACACTGACTCCTCAGCCTACTTACGGGTCAGGCGCACGCAGGCTCAGTTCTGCTGCTTCCTACCTTGTAGCCCTTCCTATCACACAGATGTACCATTGTGCCCTTTTCATTGCTCAAGAGAAAACCGAAAACAATTTTTGCTAAATGCTTGGCTACCATTGTTCCTGGTCAGCTGTCGGTGGGCCATCAGAAACCCAGACATAAAAGCAGGTGTGTAGAAGTCACCTGTAGAAGAATAGACGTCTATTTCAGTCCTGCAGGTGCCTCCTCTCACAAGTGTCTGTGGTTTCCAGGGTCAAGTACTGAGCAGTTAGAGGGGCAAGAAGGAGGAAGAGATGGCTGTGCAGAGGAAGTCCAGCTCTGAATCTCTCCGTCCTTTCCTTCCAAAGCCACCGACGGCCATGTGAAAGCTGTCTGTTTATCTGCTTTTACAATTCACTTGGCTTGGGTTGTACTGTTTTACCTAAAGACTCAGATAAGCAGTGGAATCTTCACACAATATCCCTGGCTCTGGAATGGTCAAAGCCAAGCTTGCTGAATCCGGAGATAAGACCCAGGACACAAGACCACGGAAGTCTGTCAGACAGAGGCCGGGTGAAGAAGTTAAGGTAGAAAGCTTCTGCAGAAGAGGTAGACCACCCCCCACACACACACACCATTCTCATGATAAACTGCTTAACTCTGCAGTCTTCGGGCAGCTTGGAGCTACCCCCCAGGGACCTTGAGGGCTTCCCTGGAAGGTGACATTGGCTATTAATGTCCTGGAGGTGTCACTGTCATACTGTTCCCTCTGTATTTCTGTTATGGAGACTCCTATCTTGGGAACAAACTTCTGCCTCACTAGGGCTTCTTGTGTCAGGGAATTTATGCAAAAAGAAGGCGTATCCCCCAAGGCCCTGTGACCTAGTGGCACCTAACATCAAAGTCACCAGGTTATTCCATCTGCCTCTCAGCGTTTGGGACAAGATGACGTGTGTGTCACAGCCCTTGTACGATAGTCTACAACTTACAGTGGGTTTATTATGGAATTTCATGAACTTTTGACTTGCAATATTTTCAGCTTAGTGATGGGTTTATTGGGCCGTGACCCATCCCGCCTGAGCAGCGTCCGTACGGGGGTCTCTCCTTCATTTTGATGCTGTCTGCGTCCTCTTGCCTAAGGGAGTTAGCGGCTGTGATGAATTTAGACTTATGCCCAGTAGAATCTATCTTGGCAGCTCTTGAGATATGTTAAAGAAAAAATACACCCTCCTGCTTCAACAGCTTTTTCTTCCCGGTTTCAATTTATAATTTTATGAATCCATTCAGAGTTTTTCACCCATCCGAACACTGCTTTGTTTTCATGAAATACTTTATTAGTCTCTGGTGTTTTTCATCATGAAATGCACTGGGCTATAATTCAGCTGTGTGTGTGGAAGCTTGCTTCTCAGATTGCCATTAATAATTCACAAGCTCCATAGAATTCAGACTTTTTAAACCACGCGTCTCTCATCTTAACACATCCAGTGTCATTTCAGCTTCTTATTTAGAAAAAAAGATGCTTCTGCGACCAGCTTTGCTGTCACAGGAGACCTTGAATCTTTTTCCTGTTTCTTGTTTCTGAGTTCAGGATGCTTGAAACACCTAAAGTATAGAAGTGCTGCAAATGAGAGGTAACCTGTGCCCGTTAAGTGCCCTTGCAGACTGAGAAGCACCATGGGGCCGGAGGAGAGACCATGCTGTCACAGCGCCTCACATTAACTCCTTCCTGTAGCACCCGCAGCTCGGAAGACAGCTGAGCAGGCTCCTGGGTCCCTCGGCCCGGTGGGTGCTGCCAGCCACCAGGGAGCCGCCATGAGGTCGTGTGTCTCCCAGGGCCCAGACCCCACCTGGCTGCGGTGGGCATGGAAATCCCACTGATAAGGGTGCAGTTCTCACACTTACTCCCCAAAAAAGCCAGGCTCAGAAATGTGTGTGAACTGTTAATAGTCTGGGATAATACAAACTGTGTTGTTGAGAGCTCCAGTCCAATTGGGTAGTTGAGATTTTCTTTTCTTTCCTTTTCCTTTCTTTTCCTTTCCTATCCTTTCCTTTCCTTTCTTTCCTTTACTTTACTTTACTTTTCCTTATCTTTCCCTTCTCTCCCCTCCCCTCTTTTTTTTTTTTTTTTTTTTTTTTTTGAGACAGAGTCTCACTCTGTCACCCTGGGTAGAGTGCCGTAGTGCCAGCCTCACTCACAGCAACCTCAAACTCTTGGGTTTAAGGGATCCTCCTGCCTCATCCTCCTGAATAACTGGGACTACAGGCACCCACCGTAACACTTGGCTGATTTTTTAATTTTTAGTTGATATAGGGTCTCACTCCTGGTCTCAAACTCCTGAGCTCAAAGGATCCTCCCACCTCAGTCTCCCAGAGTGCCGGGATCACAAGCATGAGCCACCTACCTGGCCCTCTTTCTTTCTCTCATTCCTTGTCTTTCTCTTTTTCTTTTAAGTTGTAAGAAGCTTGGTTTTGTAGAGAAGGAAAAAGGCTTTTCTTGGGTCTCATTCCTCTCAAATTCAATTTTTGTCAAGTCTCATTGGGATCAATACTCAAAGTAGCTTTTCTCGTCTGCTTCATTTATAATCAAGTAGAATCTGTTTTGTTTGGGGTGTTTTTAAACACTCTCGGAGAAATGAGGCCATTTTCTATACAAATTCATGTTTTTCTACAATGAGGCATTAGTGAAAGATGGAATAATTTTTCACTCCCTCTGGTGTGTATGAAGCTGCTACTAGAATAGTTGTGGATTTTGAAGAGCAAGAGAAATAAGAGAACTTTATTCATCTGAGACTTGAATTTCTAAATTAACCACAAATGAGTCATTCTTCTATATTCGAGAGCTGCTGATTCTGCTGGAAATGTATTAATGACGAGGCTGATTGCTGCATTTCACAATTGTGTTTTGCTTGTATTTGTAAATGTGATGTTGCAACGAATTTCTGGGTTTTTAATCAAGTCATCCTTTTTTTTTTTTTTTTTTGGAGACAGTCTCACTCTGCTACCTAGGCTAGAGTAGCATGGCCTCAGCCTAGATAACAGCAGCCTCAAACTCCTGGGTTCAAACCATCCTCCTGCCTCAGCCTTCCAAGAAGCTGGGACTACGGGCGCCCGCCACAACACCTGGCTAGTTCTTCTGTTTTTGGTAGAGACGGAGTCTCACTCTTGCTCAGACTGAGCTCAAACTGAGCTCAAGCAATCCTCCTACCTCAGCCTTAGGGAGTGCTGGGCTCATGTGAGCCACTTCAACCAGCCCATCAAGTCATCCTTAATCTGGTCTTCTTGCTTTCTTGGGGAAGTAGTGTCCCCAAAAGATGGGGATGCAGGACCCTGTTACCCCACCGTTTTAGGGCAAGGCTTCTCAGACTTTCACTGTGCAAATGCATCACCTGTGGGTAAGTTTTAACCTTCTGATTCTGAATTAGGAAGTCAGGGTGGAACCCGAGATCCTGCATTTCTATCAAGCCCCTGGCAATGCTGTTGTTGCTGGGTAGTTGGTCAAACTTAGAAAAGCAAGACTTTAGAATCTCTTTGCATAAAAAAAAACCCTGATTTAATAATTCTGAAATTGAATGGTGAAGGGTAGGATTAAATGCTTTAAAGGCATCAGCATTTGGAAGGACCTGTGGGTAACTCGTTACCTTCCTAAAGGCAGAACTGACGCTTCACACCCTCCCTGCTGGAGACATTCTCTCTGTACAGAGGCTGCCTCCTTTGTGCCCTTCTACTACAATTTTAGGAGTAAACTGGCTTCTGTTGGAATCCTTGAGCATGGGGTTATCTCTCTGTGCTCCGGGTCCGAATGCTTAGAGCCAGCAAAGTTCTTGGCACCTGACCAGGGGCCAGTTAGTGAGTGGGATTGAATCAAACGGAATTGATTGAATTTCACTGGAATGATATAAAGATGACCTGGTTTTGTATCTTTAAAGTCACTTGTCTCCTCCCTACACAATTTATACTGCTTTTATGTACAGATTTCAAATCATGCTCTCTATAATTGATATCTGATCACAGTATGCTATCTGTAATTGCTGTCTGATTTCCAGAGCTTCATTCCTTCTTTTAGATAACAGTCTCCTAAAATGCAACATGAAAAAATAAATATAAGTACAAATTAAAGGCAATGAAGTAGAAGAATAGCAAAGAACTTCTATTCTTAGGAAGACTAAATAAAATTCTATCTCCAATAAGAGGACTTCGGCGATGACTCCGTATTTAAGAATTGTATTCTGGGGATGAGAGGGCAGACATCCATGTACAATCTTGGCAGATTCAAACCTGACCCTGAGAGCGTACAGATTATTCTTGGGTCCTCAATAAAGTATACCAGTCTAAAATATTACAGTTAGTGTATCTGCAGCCCACATGAATTCCGGTAAATTATTATATCAATCTAAGTAGGGCACAAATGAATTATGAATGCTATTTTTCATTTTTTCAGTATTTGATTGGCTTCTCTTATTTTTTAACACTTTTATTGAGGTATACTTCACATGCCGTACAGTTTTGTTATTTTGGTTTTGTTGAGACAGTCTCACTGTGTCTCCCTCGGTAGAGTGCTATGGTGTCACAGCTCACAGCAACCCCCAACTCTTGGGCTCAAGCAATTCTCTTGCCTCAGCCTCCCAAGTAGCTGGGACTATAGGTGCCCACCACACACCCAGCTATTTTTTGGTTGTACTTGTCATTGTTGTTTGGCGGGCCCGGGCTGGGTTCAAATAGTGTATTTGGCTGGCACCTTAGCCCCTGAGCTATAGGTGCCCAGCCCACATTCCATACATTTTATCCACTAAAAATCTACAATTGACTTTTAATATATTGACAGTCATATATCCATCACTACGATCAATTTTGGAACATTTTCATTACCCTCAAAAGAAATCCTGCACCCTTCACCTGTCACCCCCAGTTTCTCCCCCTGTCCCTTTGCAATCACTAACCTACTCTCTGTATCTAGCTTTGCCTCTTCTGGACATTTCTTATCAGTGGAATTGTGCCCTACATCAGCTTTTCCTTTACTTAGCATGATGTATTCAAAGTCCATCTACATTGCAGCAAGCCTCAGTACTTCCTCTCCATGACCGAGTGATACTTTAATGCATGGCAGCACCGTTTTTTGTTAGCTGGTGGAATTTAGATTGTTTCCACTTTGTAGCTGTTAAGAATAATGCTGCTAAAAACATTTATGCACAGGTCTTTGTGTGGAAACATGTTTTCTCTCTCTTTTTTTTTTTTTTTTTTTTGCAGTTTTTGGCCAGGGCTGGGGCCGGCACCCTACTCCTTTGAGCCACAGGCGCCACCCGAACATGTTTTCTCTTTTTTATAATTTCGGATTAATGTGAAGGTACTACAGTAGCTTGCATTGTTCGCATTTGTTAGGGAGAGCCCACGCTGAGGCTGAGCCCTTCACCCCGGAGGTGTGCCATCCACCCTACATTCTGCCAAACCACCTCCTTCCCTCCCCCAGAAATATGTTTTCATTTCTCTTGGAAATGCACCTAGGATTAAATTTGCTGAGTCACCAGGTAACTGCATGTTTGACTTTTTGAGGGACTGCCGTGTTTTCCAAAGTGACTGCAGCATTTTACATTCCCACCAGCAGCGTGTGACAGAGCCAACGTCTCCTTCCCTCCAACACTTGCTGTCATCTGTCTTTTTTGTTGTTGTTGTTGTTGTTGTTGTTTTTGAAACTCTGTCACCCTGGGTAAAGGACCGTGGCATCACAGCTCACAGCAACCTCAAACTCTTGGTCTCAAGTGATCCTCTTGCCTCAGCCTCCCGAGTAGCTGGGACAACAGTTCCCCAACACAACGCCTGTCTACTATTTCTATTTTTAGTAGACACGAGGTCTCAGTCTCGCTCAGGCTGGTCTCAAACTCCTGAGCTCAGGCAGTCCTCCCAGCTCAGCCCCCTGGAGTGCTGGGATTAGAGGTGTGAGCCACCACGCCTCGCCTGTCTTAATGATTACAGCCATCCTCGTGGGTATGAAGTGGTATCTCATTGTGGTTTTGATTTGCATTTCTCTCATGGACCATTACGTGGAATATCTTTTCATGTGTTTGTTGACCATTGTATATCTTCTTTAGAGAAATGTCTATTTAAATCCATTGCCAATTTTTTAATTGGGTTCAATCTTTTTGTTACTGAGTTATAAGAGTATTTTATATATTCTACATCAGTGGTTCTCAACCTTCCTAATGCTTCAACCCTTTAATACAGTTCCTGTGGGTCACGACCCACAGGTTGAGAACCACTGTTCTAAATACAAGTGGCTCATCAGATATATGATTTGAGAAAATTTTTCCCCATTCTGGGGGACATCTTTTCACTTTCTTGGTAGTGTCTTTTAAAGCATCGAAGTCTTCAATTTTGATAGAATCTAATTAATTTATTTTTCGGTAATTGCTCGTGCTCTTGATGTCATACTCAAGAAGCGTCTACTCCAGTGTTATGAAAGTTCACACCATTCTTTCTTCTCAGAGTCTTTGTAGTTGTAGGGCTCACGTTGAGGTGTTTGATCCCTTTTGCCCTAATTGTTGTTTATGGCATTCTTTTATTTTTTTAAGTGCTGTGATCTCGGCTACCATGCAAGTCTGAACAGAGCCCTGAGAACGTACCTCTCTGCGGAGTACAACCTTGAAACCTCCAGGCACGAGGGCTTAGACATTATCGAGAACGCCGTGGACAACTTGGAGCCCAGGAGCGATAAGCAGCGGTTCATGGAGATGTGCCCGGCCGCTTTCTGTCCCCCAGTGAAGTTTGAGTTCCAGTCTCACATGGGTGATGAGGTCAGTGAATATTTTTAAACTAACGAATTGCCTCTTCACTTACCTTTCTCTGCACCTGTGTGAACTGACAGTTGTGAGAATCCCCAGTGTTTTGCCTCCCCTCCCTGGCACGGGGTCTCAGCATGATAATGATAGAATCAGACACACCACCTCTTAAAGCAAGGAGCGAACACTCAGATACCCACAGAGGCCAGATAAAGTGCAAACGTCCCTGAGGGGAAGCACTACACTGTTCCAGAATAGCTGGAGAATTCTTCCTCCACTGAACACGTTCAAATTTAAATTAACAACAAAGCATTTTGCTGGCCTAATAGAATTGTCTGAAAACTTCTTGTAATCCTAATTTAAAGATTTTCATAAAGAAAACTACAGTAGAACCTCTGTAAGTTGACTGCCCCAGGGACTGTAATAAACTGGTCAACACATGGAGGTGGTCACCATAAGGACAAGGTCTGCTGTCCTGATATGCACATGTGGTGCCTGCCAGAGCCATGAAAATCGGGTCAAATTCAGGAGGTGGTCAGGTGGGGAGGTGGCCAGCCATGGAGGCTCTATTATAATTAGGCAGGAAAATGGAAAAAAGAAAAAAAATGCAGATTTATTTTAAGATTCAAGTTGGCTCCAAACTGGTAAAATGAGCACGAGAAATTGCATATTATGGCTTATGTGAATTAGACTTTCGATCTTATTTTACTCAAAAAAAGCCATTTTAACTGATTATCAGTTGTTTATATTATTTTCTATGGACAGGGGAAAACAAAAAAAAAAAAAAAAAATGAACAGAGCAGGCTTGGTGGCACTTGGTGTCCCAGCTGTGCAAACCAAAACTTATACATAAAAACTCAATTTTAGCTTATTGCAGTGGCAATCTGTTTTTAAAAATAGATACAATATCCATGGCAGATTTCTACAATGTCATATTTTTTCCTGAAACACATTCATATATATATATACACACACAAACACACACACACATTCATATATGTAATATATCTATACCTGCTATATTTCTAATTGAATTTTATTTATGTTTGATAGAGTTAATTGCCTGCTTAGAAATGGTAAGCCGGCTCAGTGCCTGTAGTTCAAGCGGCTAAGGCACCTGCCACATAACACTGGAGCTGGCAGGTTTGAATCCAGCCCAGGCCCGCCAAACAACAATGACAACTACAACCAAAAAAAAAATAGCCAGGTGTTGTGGCTGGCACCTGTAATCCCAGCTACTTGGGAGGCTGAGGTAAGAGAATCACTTAAGCCCAAGAGTTTGAGGTTGCTGTGAGCTGTAACACCACGGCACTCTACCGAGGGTGAAATAATAAGACTCTGTCTCAACAAAAAAAAAAAAAAAGAAAGAAAGAAAGACATGGTAAACCATTTTTCTTTTTTTTTTTTTTAGATACATGTATTTTATTATTCTTCATTACATTACTTCCTCCCCCCCACCCCTCTGTGGTAAGACAGAATTGATTTGCAGAAAAGAATACAGAAAACACCAAAGCTCCTGGTAGAGGGAGAGATTTCAAGTGGGGAGAGAGAAGCTCTCTCCGTTCCTCTCCCAGTCTTTCCCCGTCTCCTCCTTTAGGCCTTTAGCCTCAGGGTATATATAGGTGTATGGGTTCCTTGGCCAGGAAATGAATGAATGCAGTTCCTTCCGCTGGGGGCAAGGTGAATGAGTG